>CM065589.1:379085532-379175532 GCA_033119425.1 Bufotes viridis | reverse complement strand
CAGCATGGCACAGCGCAGGTTACTTGGCACTGGAGGAAAGCAGCTCTGTGCCAGCATTGATATGACGGATAATAAGTGGAATTCACTTACTTAAATGATTAGCCTCATGTGAGCCATTGACTCTGCCATCCGGGTGGATCTGGAGATGGAATCCAATGCCCACTCTGCAGTACAGACTGCCAGTCCTGCGCCCTGCTGTGCTCCACTGGGAGCCGCTGGTCTCTGCTCCCAGGGGTGGGAAGGAGGCAGAGGAGGCTCTGGCACTGGTGATGTGGTTGCTGGAGACCTTTAGGAGCTGGCCCTTGGCTTTCTTCTGCTTGGGAGCTGCTAGCACTGCTGTCCAGAGCTGGGATGTGGAGAGGAAGAAGAATGTGACAGAGCACAGTGAAGGCAATCTCATTCTTTCAATAGGGAATATCCCAAGTGCATCTTGCTGCCCCAGTGGCTCCTGCAGCAGCTGCCGGTGTGCCAGTCTGTAGCCTGGTGTGGAGTAGGTAGGTATGGCTCCCTGCTAACCTGAGCACTGGCACTGCTAGGGATATTTATAACCCTGGTGAGCTCACAGCCTGCAGCACACGCCGGATCAGGAGGGCAAGGCTGCTCTCATGGTAGAAGTCTCCTTCAAGTTGGATCTGTTAGCAGAACTGGGGTGGGCACAGTGCCACCCCTGGGGGATTGGAGAAACTCCATAGATCATATGGAGGGGGATCCCAGCTGGACACAGATGTCTTCCATCTCAACAGAATCCAAAATCCACAACAGGAGTGGTGGTTTCCTGCAGACTCCCAGGGGAGGGCGCTGCTGTGCATTACCCTACCTACTGAGTCGATCAATGGGGCAAGCTGATCCTGGAGCATCTTCTTAAGTGCTGTCTGTAGGACCCCTGTAGACTGGTCAGATATTCATTGCTGGGCACAACCAAAGAGCTGTCAGTTATCCTTTAGTTTCTAGGAAGAAAATGCATATATGCTGTACATAAATATATATCCTATGTAACTCCATTGTACTTGGCAAGAGGTTCTGCAGAGTCCATTGCTACTTCTGAGCAGTATAGCTTTAGAGCGGATTTCATATCTACCTGCAAACCATGTCTTAGTCACCATTGGTCTGAGCAGATGCATCCCAGGTCTGTGATGTGCAGAACGAATGAGGTTCAGAGCAGATTGGGAGCCATGTGAAGGACCATGATGAATGATTGATGACAAATCACACTGGACTCATCCTTAAGAAACCCGAGAGGAAAGATTCCTCTTCTCTGCAAAAATCAATCTGTCATTTAGCAGTGAAAGCAGAATTCTTCACATGCTCAAGTATATATGTTTCCTGCAGAGGATCTATAGTGTTGTCTCACACTTACAGTGCATTATATTATGCTGCTGTCATGTACATAAACTCTCTGCATATTTTGTATGCGTTCACCATTAACATTTTAGGCAGATTTGATTGGAACCTTTCCCACGAAGAACTCATGCACACAAACGTATTTTTTGTCCGCATCCGATCTGCATTTTTTTGTGGGTCGGATGCAGACCCATTCACTTCAGTGGGGCCACAAAAGATGCAGACAGCACACCGTGTGCTGTCCGCATCCATATCTCCGATTTGTGGCATCCGAAAAAATATAGAACATGTCCTATTTTTGTCCACATTACGGACAAGGATAGGACTGTTGTATTATGGGCAGGAACTTTCTTTAAAATGTAGAATGCACACGGCCCGATCTGCAATTTGCTGACCATAAAACAGGCAACAGTCGTGTGCATGAGCCCTAAGGGTACAGCCATACGGATTGGCTGCGCTGTGATCAAGAGCACCGCAGCTAATTAGCCCTTTCCTTAATTAATGAAGACCGCACTGTATAGTCAGTCTTCATTGTTAATGGCTAGAGTTGAGTGAACCTGTCTTTTGGCAGGTTGGAGTTCGGGTTCGGGTTTAAGTGAATTATGTAGTGGATTCCGTTCTCACGGAATAATTCAATGCCGACATGCCGCATAATACATGTGTATGGCCAGCTCCAAGGGTTCTGTTCTGATGGCCATACACTTGTATTGGATCGAATTACATTATGGATTCCGTGAGAGCCCCGAACCCGAACAGCAACAGGCCCTGTTTATAGGCGCCGCATGACCTTAACGAGGAAGAAGGACTATACAGTGCGGTCTTTATTAGTAAATGAATGGCAGCTGCATACTAATTGACTGTTCTATTATGCCCAAGATGTTCCGTTCTGAAAAATGTGGAATGCACACAGACGTCATCTGTATTTTTTGCGGCCTGGCTATACCTGATTTATTGTGATTAATTACTAATTCATTCGTAATTAATCAAAAGGAAAAACATCTGAAAAAAATTTAAAAAATGTGTGATAAAAATGGCCCCTAAAATGCTTGTAAAAATGCATGAATTTAATGGTATTTTTAAAGGTCCCAAAAACTTCCTACAAAAAAGGACGAATATGGCCACACTATCAGGTTTCATCAGGTTGATGCAGTTTTGGAGCCAAAATCAGGCTTCATTTATGAATGAGAGAAAGTATACAGAACAGATATGACTTCTCTTTTTTAAATTCATTTCTGGCTTTGGCTTTCAAAACTGCATGCAGAAACTTGACAGTGTGGCCGTACCCTTAGGGTATCTGCTCATATTGCAAATTTGTATGCAGAAAATCCGCATTAAATCCACTCCAAAATACGGCTTTGGCATTTTTTAAGTGGAGTTTTTAATGCTATTTTTGATGCGGATTTTCTGTTTATCAGAAACAATCCTATTGAAGTCTGTGGGGAGAACCTCTATATATAAGGTGCGGAATTGCGCTAACAAGTCACATGCTGTGGATTTTAAAATTTGCACATGAAATTTGGCAGATCTTATTCACTTTGCTGATAATGAATTACGCTGCATTTTTTTCAACACGAAAATCTGCATGAAAAATAAACACAAGTAATCTGCAATGTGTGCAGTTCCCCTAAAATGTCTTCTTTGCACATGAAGTACAGTATGAAAGGCAAAATTTGTATTAAATCATGCAGTTTATTCGAAATCGGAAGACCCTTTTTATAATGACTGAAGTAATATATAAATTTGTCTAAGGCTACATGCACAAGACCGTTGTGTGTTTTGCGGTCCGCAAATTGCGGATCCGCAAAACACGGATGCCGTCTGTGTGCATTCCGCAATTTGCGGAACGGACCGGGCGGCCTATTATAGAGATGTTTATTCTTGTCCGCAAAACGGACAAGAATAGGACATGTTATATTTTTTTTGCGGGGCTACGGAACGGAGCAGCGGACAGCAGACGGAGTGCTGTTCGCATCTTTTGCGGCCCCATTGAAGAGAATGGGTCCGCACCCGAGCCGCAAAAACTGCATCCCGGATGCGGACCAGAACAACCGTCGTGTACATGAGGCCAAAGTCTATTTAAATATGAAGGAGGCTAATGAAATGCTAGAAATACTAAGTACCGTTTCTGTTCATATTTCAGATATTAGCTAATATAGCAATTTCCAACACATGGATTACCCCTTTAATGTCTCATGCGCACGTCAGTGTCAGTTTTGGATCGGTGGTAACACGGACAGTTTTCAATCCTTGTTTTCTCCCGTGACAGATCCGTGTTGGGTTCAGTAGGTCCGTTTTTTGATGACCGTGTGCCATCTGTTTTTCACTGACACTGAGCAGCTGGAAAATAATTTTCAAACAATCTCTTTTTAATGATCCGTGAAACACGGATGCAACACGGATGGCATCCGTGTTGCATCTGTGGTTTTCACGGACTCATTGACTATAATAGGCATGAGGGATCCGGGAACACGGACAAGATACAACATGCATCCATGCTGAAAACACGGACCCACTAACCCTGCTAAAACACTGATGTGAGAACACACACATTCAAATGAATGGGGACGTGTGCTGTCCATGGAGAACACGTACAGCACACGTCCGGGAAAGACTGATGTGTAAATGAGGCATAAGGACACAGGTAATTTTCATTTTTGCCTGTTTTTGTTTTTTCTAATCCTTGCTTTCCAAGAGCCCAAGAGCCATACCTTTTTTAATTTTTAGTTTACATAGCCATATGAGAGCTTACTTTTTTGTGGCACAAGTTGTATTTTTTAATGGCACCCTTAAAGTTACCAAAACATGTATTGGAAAATGCGAAAAACCTTTTTTAAGAAGCAAAAGGCAAATCTACCATGTTTTTTTTTGTTTTTACACCTTCATGATATGCTAAAAATGACATGTCAACCTTATTTTATGGGTCACTATGATTACGGCAATACCAGATTTATTTGATTTCTATTATGTTTTACTACTTGAAAAAAAATTTAAATCTTTAAAAAAATTGTTTTTGCATCCCCATATTCTGACAGCCATAACTTTATTTCTCCATCTATAGGGCTATGTGTAGTTTTTATTGGCACCATTTTTAAATACGTATAGCTTTTTGATCACTTCTTATTTTTGGGAGGGAGTTAACAGGACCAAGAAACCAGCAAATTGGCATTTTTTTTTCCCGTTACATCATTCACTACGCATGCTTTTTAGATTTTATTTGTTTGGATATTTTCGGATGTGGCGATAGCAACTATGCTTATTTTTTTTATATTGTTAGATTTTTTATGTGAAATTGGGAAAGAGGGTGATTTGACTATTTAATATTTTTGTCTTTTATAAAACTTTTTTTTCTTTTCCCTTTTTACACTGTACTTTTTAGCCCCCTTAGGAGACTTGAATATGAGATATTCTGATCACTTATACTATAGATTTCAATAGTATACTATTGCAGTCTATGAAATTTTTACAGGCTGCCTGTCAGGCAGTGCCACCGGCACAGCTTTGCAGACAGCTCACTATGGCATGGCTGGGAGCTTTCACAAGGCCCCATGCTGACATGCCAACTGATCAGAGTCCTGCAGTTTTGCTGCAGGGGATCCAATCAGAGGACAGAGAAAGCCCCTTGCTCTGTCTAACCTCACAGATGCCACGGTTGCTATTGACAGAGACATCTTAGGGGTTAATCAACAGAAATTGGTGTAATTTCTGATCCTATTCATTGTCAGCGAGTGTCTGCTGTATTATACAGCCGGCATCTGCAACTTAAGGCGCGAGTTCAGCAGGTGAACCTGCTCATTACAATCGCTTAATGCATACTTCATATAGTGTTAAGGGACTAAATAATCCTTGCCATAAATCTGAATGTCAGAACAGTCTGATCATTGTGCAGTTGCCTGCTTTTTGGTGCCATTTTTTATTATTTGACATTTTGTACATGCGTTTTAGGTTTTGATGTGTAAGCAAAAAGTATATACAGTATATCAGTATTTTGCTATAACATCCGGCTGCAGTGTTTTTGAATTAAAATAAAAAGGCTACAAGAGCATCACTGAAACTGCATTATAAGTTCTGTGTGGGAATACAGATCAATAATGGGTGGGTGGACCTAAGCAAGGCCGGCCTGTGTGTGACCCATGCAGCAGCACAGGGCGCATTACCATTTACTCCTGAAGAGGAAGACAGATCAGCTCTTCCATCAGTAGTCAGTGCTCCCCCTGCAGTCTATTGCGATGGGATGTGGAAAATGCTTTCTTTCACATGCTGTCTTGTTGGGTGATGTTGCTGGCAGTTTGGGTAATGCAATATCATCTTCTGAATCTATATCATCATGTCTCCTATTATATATCTATCCTCAGGATAGGGCATCAGTATCTGATCATTGGGAGTTGGTCTGACACCCAGGACCCCGTTGATCAGCTGTTTATCAGCAGCATATCCATTCCATTTGGACTTACCCTTAAAAGGGTCCTTCAGTGTTGATGTGCAGTTTGGAAACACCTCACCGCTGGAGACATTCATTGGCTGCAGAAGTGCATGTGAACATGACCAATGAAAGCAATCCAGGGACTGGAATATGAGGGGTAGCCTCGGCACAGGACCGGTGAGTCAGGGAGCAGGTGAGTTTTAGTCTTTCATTAGGACTAGGGATGAGCGAATCGACTTTGGATGAAACATCCGAAGTCAATTCGCATAATACTTTGTTTTAATACTGTACGGAGCGAGCGCTCCATACAGTATTAGAATGTATTGGCTCCTATGAGCCGAAGTTATTACTTTGCGAAGTCTCGCAAGACATTATATGATAACTTCATAAATCAATTTCTGCTGTAAAAAAAACATTTCCCGAACTCTGGTTGGCTTCCAAGTGGTACTTCAAATAGCTATGCATCACAGAGAACATATCCGGTTGTTGTTTCAACTTTCTGTGTTGATAACCACCAGAGATATTGCAAACCTGATTGCAAAATTGATTTATGAGAAAACGCTACATGACCCCGTTGCCATGTTGCAGATGTAACCTAAAAAATAGGCCCTCTATATACAAAAGAACTGAAAAAATTGTGTGATGTTAAACAGGCAGGAAATGCTTAAACCCAAATGTAGTTGTGCATCTATATGCAGGGAAGCAGATCCTACACTTGTAGCCCATTGCTAATGGTGATGTCCAGCAAAAATGCATACAGTGGAGGATCCCTGCAGCGGACCACAAGTACCACAATAGGCATGCTACACAAGATGGCAATTGTGTGGATGTGATAAACAATATAACAATGTAGCAATAACAATTGAAAGGTAAAGTGCACTCTGCGGTCTTACTAAGCCTTCAAACTGATGTTAAAATTGAGAGATTGGTCAACATATCCTACTGTGGAGGACATGTCTAAGCCCGAGTCTTGGGTGGGGCTCACAGCCTCCTCCCTTCTCTCATTGCAAGCATGGCTACATGCTGCAGGTAACTGGTGAATATGCTGTGAGTTGACCTTTACACTCCTGTAATTTGCCCACTGGCAGCTGGTATTGCCCATATGGCACAGGTAGGTGAGTGTTAGGTCCCGAGCTACTTAAGAAACCTTGGCATGGTGCTCAGGCTCAGACATGTCCTCCACAGTAGGATATGTTGGCTAATTCTCAATTTTAACATCAGTATGAGGGTTTAGTAAGACCGCAAAGTGCACCTGTCTTTTCAATTGTTATTGCTATATTAAAATATAGGCCCCCTCACCCGTTATTTGCTAGGGTATTCAGATATTTAATTTTCTCTTTTGTTTCTTAAATAAAAGAGTGTACTGCGACTTTTGACTCACACTGCAGAAAGAATTGTGTTCAGGATGTTTCATTGACTGTGTAGACCTTGGAAAATAATGTTTAAACGGAGGTCAATGGAACCACTAATGAAACCTCAGCACATGGCCCATCATAATGTTAAAATAGCTTTGCCCTTGGGAGGATACCTTTCAACATACAGTGGTCCCTTATCTTATGATGGTCTCAGGATACAATATTTTCGACATACAACAGTCTTTCATGGGACATTAGGGGTAATTTATTAAGCTGAAATATGCCTATATTAGAGTTCTCCTCACTCACACCAGGTCTTAAAAAGTGGGCGTGGTGTGGGGGTGTTTCAGGCTTAGAAAAAGGTCTAAATGTAAGGCAGCTAGGAAGCTGTTTTACATTTAGAACTGATGCAGGATCCGTCGAAGTTATGAAGAGACCAGTGCCTCTACATAACTTCGGTAGATTCACCACCAGCTTAGGGGCTTATGAAGAACGATGTCTACAATGCAGCTCTTAATAAATGTGCCCCATTGTGTCTAGAACCAGACTCAACATACAATGCCTCAGGAACTGCTGATCTGTAGGATAGGTGATTGCCTGGAAGCTCCAACCAAACAGGTACGAATTTCACTAGTAAAAAATAACAAAAATTATTTTATTTTCTATTACCGTAGCTCCTCTTTATAATAGAGAATACCTCCCAAATGTCCCCCATTTGGACCCAAGTGTCAATGTCTCTCTTTACTTCCTAAGTGTCCCTCTTTTAAATCTGGGAAATAAGTTTGCATTAATAAACTTATTAAACAGCTCCAGAAACTGTCTGGTTCCTACCTGTATATTTGACCTCATTGTATACATTTTTTAATTATTTGGTGCAATTTAATCAGATGTCTATGATCAGATTTTTTCTATAGTCAGATAATTTTTGGCTAAGGGTTAAAGGCGTATTCCAGGGTGAATACCTACCTTACCAATCCCCAGCTGCTGTAGTTCTGATGGTGCCGCTTTCCAGATGCACCTAACCTCCTGATACTGTTTTAACATGGCAGGTAATGGCTGTGGCTGTAAATGATGCTGAGTAAAATTACTGGCTGCAGCCATGACCTGCCTCATCCAGTGATTGGATCTTACACAGAATGAGCTGTAAGTGTCTCTCTTTGACCATTCAAAAAGTTGGGTGGTATACAGTAGAGTGTGGTACTACATGTTATGTACATGGTATGTACCGCACTTTTCCTGTGCCAGGATGAGCTGCTCCATTGGACACCAGGTGAGGAGGATAGTTCCATATTATTTTTCTGGTAGACAGTGTGTACTAGATAGGACCCTGAAGAAGCTTCTTTTCTCAAAACAGAAAGTGATTTCCAGCAGCCCTCTCTGACATTTTCATGTAAGGGCTCGCATTATCTATCTTAGTTAAGTGCTTATTTTTATTTAATCTTTATTTTCTCTTATTTTGATGACATCTTGAGGCTTTGGAACCAATTGCTAGAGTTGTGGACTTAAGTTACAGTGTCTTAAACGTTAAATGGTCATCCAGGAACCACTGTGTTTTTATTATTAAAACACTCCAAGCTTACATTGTCTATTATTTGTGTTGTCAGAACCTGAGAATTCCTATTTTGTTATTTATCTTGGCAGTCATTAGAAATGCTGCTACTAAATGAAAAGCAGAGTGGTAGAAATGATTTGGGGCTGCTTGGCTACATCTAGGACATTTAACTAGCTTAGAATCTGTTATAACTTCTCCATTGTGCCAGAAGGTGTTTGAAGATAATGTGAGGGCATCTTTAAAAAGACTCAATCACAGTTTAATATGGAACATAATCTTAAATTAACCTAAAGAGTGGCTAAACTAAAGATGGCGACATCCGCTGTACAGACAGCTGAGATCACAGGGGTTTTCAGAGATTTTTTTCACTTATGACCTACCCTCAGGATAGGTCAACAGTATCTGATCGTTGGAGGTCTGACACCCAGGACCCCTGGTGATCAGCTGTTTAGGAAGACAGTGGCACTCCTGTGAGCGCCAGAACCTTCTTTCTGCTGTGGCAGATTTGAGGGTTTTTATTTCATCTTCATCACTCAAAGAATTTTTTTAAGATTAAAAGGTATGGTAAATCAAATGGTGACATTAAAAATGCAACCTGACCCATACAAAGTAAGCCCTCATATGGCACAGAAAGGTTAAAGGAATTATGGCCCTTGGAAGATGGCGAGGAAAATACTAAAATGAGTCCTGGTCCTTAAGGGGTTAATGGTCAAGCAATAGAGTGTGGTAATATAGTGTGCATCCCGCAATTTTGGCAGGACCCACTGTAAAAAAGTCTATTCTTGTCCACAAAGCAGACAAGAATTGGACAAGTTCCATAATTTGCAGCACGGTCGCATGGATACAGACAACACACGGATGTATCCTGCCCGTTCTTTTTGCGGACCCATAGAAATGAATGGGTCCATTTGCCATCTCCAAAAAATGCAGATGAGACACCGACCAAAAATATGATCATGTGCATGTAGCATGTACTTCATGACAGTGGTAAATTTGAGTCAAAATATTTCATTTTTGTTTATAAAAAAAATACCAAATTTACCAAATATTTGGAAAAATTCGCAATTTTCCAAATTTCAATTATTGTGCTTTTAAAACAGACATTGATACCTCCTAAAATAGCTATAACTTTACATTTCCCAAATGTCTACTTCATGTTTGGATCATTTTATATATTACGTTTTCTTTTTGGGATGTTAGAAAGGCTTAGAAAGAAAATTTCCAAAACCCAATTTTTAAGGACCAGTTCAGGTCTGAAGTCACTTTGTGGTGCTTACATAATAGAAACCACCCATAAATGGCCCCTTTTAGAAACTACACCCCTCAAGGTATTCAAAACTGATCTTACAATTACAAACTATGTAAACCCTTTAGATATTCCACAAGAATTAAAGCAAAATGTAGATGAAATTTCAGAATTTCACTTTGTTGGCAGATTTTTCATTTTAATCCATTTTTTCCAGTAACAAACCAAGGGTTAACAGCCAAACAAAACTCAATATTTATTACCCTGATTCTGTAGTTTACAGAAACAGTCCAGTTGTGGTTGTAAACTGTTGTACGGTCACACGGCAGGACGCAGAAAGAAAGGAGCGCCATGAGGTTTTTGGAGAGCAGATTTCACTGGGATAATTTTAATTTGCCATGTCACATTTGAAGACCCCCTGATGCATGCCTAGAGTGAAAACTCTAAAAACGTGACTCCATTTTGGAAACTACACCCCTCAAGGTTTTCAAAACTGATTTTACAAACTTTGTTAACCCTTTAGATATTCCACAAGAATTAAAGGAAAATGTAGATTGAATTTCAGAATTTAACTTTTTTGGCAGATTTTTCATTTTAATCCATGTTTTCCAGTAACAAAGCAAGGGTTAGCAGTCAAACAAAACTCAATATTTATTACCCTGATCCTGTAGTTTACAGAGACAGTCCAGTTGTGGTCGTAAACTGTTGTATGGTTACGCGGCAGGACGCAGAAAGAAAGGAGCGCCATAAGGTTTTTGGAGAGCAGATTCCACTGGGATAATTTTAATGCCATGTCACATTTGAAGACACCCTGATGCACCCCTAGAGTAGAAACTCCCAAAAAGTGACTCCATTTTGGAAACTACTCCCCTCAAGGTATTCAAAACTGATTTTACAAACTTTGTTAACCCTTTGGATGTTCCACAAGAATCAAAGGAAAATGTAGATGAGATTTCAGAATTTCACTTTTTTGGCAGATTTTCCATTTTAATACATTTTTTCTAGTAATGAAGCAAGGGTTAACAACCAAACAAAACTCAATATTTATTACCCTGATTCTGTGGTTTACAGAAACAGTCCAGTTGTTGTCGTAAACTGTAGTACGGGCACACGACAGGACGCAGAAGGAAAGGAGCGTTATATGGTTTTTGGAGGACAGATTTCACTGGGATAATGTTAATGCCATGTCACATTTGAAGACCCCCTGATGCACCCCTAGAGTAGAAACTCCCAAAAAGTGACTCCATTTTGGAAACTGCACCCCTCAAGGTATTCAAAACTGATTTTACAAACTTTGTTAACCTTTTAGGTGTTCCACTAGAATTAAAGGAAAATGTAGATGAAATTTCAGAATTTCACTTGTTTGCTAGATTTTCCATTTTAATCCATTTTGTCCCGCTAACAAAGCAAGGGTTAACAGCCAAACAAAACTCAATATTTATTACCCTGATTCTGTGGTTTACAGAAACAGTCCAGTTGTGGTCGTAAACTGCTGTAAGGGCACATGGCAGGGGGCAGAAGGAAAGGAGTGCCATGAGATTTTCGGAGGGGAGATTTCACTGGGATAACTTTAAGTTGCCATTTCATATTTTAAGACGACCTAATGCACCCCTAGAGTAGAAACTCCCAAAAAGTGACCCCATTTTGGAAACTAAGGGATAAGGTGCCAGTTTTGTTGGTACTATTTTATGGTACATATGATTTTTCATTGCTCTTTATTACACTTTTGTGAGGTAAGGCAACAAAAAATAGCTGTTTTCACACCGTTTTTCTCTTGTTTTTTACAGTGATCATCTGACAGGTTAGCTCATGTGCTATAGAGCAGGTTGTTATGGATGCGACAATACCAAATATGACAACTTTTTTGGGTTGTTTGTTCCAGTTTTACATAATAAAGCATTTTTGAAAAAGAAAATTGTTTGTGTCTCCATATTCTGAAAGCCATAGTTTTTTTTTTTGGGCAACTGTCTTATGTAGATGCTCATTTTTTTTGGTATGAGATGGCGGTTTGGTACTTTTTTAGGGTGCATATGACTTTTTGATCGCACGGTATTACACTTTCTGTGTAAGGTGATAAAAAATTTCTCTTTTTACACCGTTTTTTACAGTGTTCACCTGAGAGGTTAGATCATGGGATATTTTTATACAGCAGGTTGTTATGGATGTGGCTATATCTAATATGTATACTTTTTTATTTATTTAAGTTTTACACAATAAATGTATTTTTGAAAAAAAAAATCATGTTTTAGTGTCTCCATATTCTGAGAGCCATAGTTATTTTTATTTTTTGGGCGATTATCTTAGGTAGGTCTCATTTTTTGCTGGATAAGATGACGGTTTGATTGGTACTATTTTGGGGTGTATATGATTTTTTGTTCGCTTGGTATTACACTTTTTGTGATGTAAGGTGACAAAAAATTACTTTTTTGTCACCATTTATTTTATTTTTTTACGGTGTTAATCTGAGAGGTTAGGTAATGTGATATTTAATAGACCTGGTTGTTACGGACACGGTGATACCTAATATGTCTACTTTTTTAATTTTTTCACTTTTAACAATAAAAGCATTTTTGAAACACAAAATCATGCTTTATTGTCTCCATCTTCTGGGAGCCATAGTTGTTTTATTTTTTGTCCAATTGTTTTATGTAGGGGCTCATTTTTTGCGGGATGAGGTGACGGTTTGATTGGTATGCCTTTTTGATCGCTTGGTCTTGCACTTTTTTGTAAATGTAAGGCAACTAAAAAATTATTGTTTTTAGCACAGTTTATATTTTATTTTTTCTACGGCGTTCAGGTGAGGGGGTGGATCTTGTGATATTTTCATAGAGCCAGTCATTATGGACGTGGCAATACCTAATATGTCTGGTTTTCTTTTTTATTTCTTTTTTTTACATTTTCTATAGTTTTATTTTGGGAAATATAATAGTTTTTTTTACTTTTTTTATTATGAAAAACACCTTTTTTTCCCTTTTTTTTCCTTTTTATTTTGGTTCCACTCTGGGACTTCAACTTCTGGGGTCTGAGCCCCTCTGCAATGTGTTACAATACATCCAGTATTGTAATATATTGCATGTCAGCTTGTATGCTGACAGCCTGCCTGTGAGACCCAGCCTAAGGGCTGGATCTCACAGGCTTCTGTAGAAGGCAAGCCCTGATGCCTATGGAAGGCATCGGGCTTGCCTTCTCTACCATCAGGTCCTCACCACTGCAGCGCAGGGACCCGATAGAGATGCGGAGGCCACCTGTGCATACAAGGGGTTATTAAGTTGGCATTAGTGTCTTCACCGATGCAGGCGTATGCAGCAGGGGCCCGGCTGTCAAAGACTGCCGGGTCCGTGCCGCTGATTGGGCAGGCGAAGCTCTTGCACCTTACATGTACGGCGCTGGTCCTTAAGTGGCGCTGGTCCTTAAGTGAGGTCCACCAGCGCCGTACATGTACGGCAGGGGTCCTTAAGGGGTTAAACTACAATTTGTTTCTGTTATTATGACCTGTGAATGAACTGAAGATTTATTTGGAATTGCAGGTGCAACGGTGTGAGGCTTTGTCTGTCTATTTTGTCAAGGTTGTTTTTGGATTTTAATTCACTGCGGATCTGGGAACTGGACCGAGTTATAGCAGATAAAACAACACATGCACAGTGGCAATTATAGAGCCCATGCACGGGCTACATTCTACTAGGGAAGTAAGCTTACAGATTTTTAAGTTGCTTAAACAGTAATAAAGCTGTAGCCCTTCAGGTAATAGGTCAGAAGTTCACCTACGAACGGACACCTTGCATAGGAACCTAACCATTGTTTTCCTCATGGAGACTTTGGCTGTTTTCTCTGAAAGGGCTTCCCAGCTGATGTACCATTGTCATTGTCATTGTCAAATGTAAGTTCTTTATCCTTTGTATATACTCGCAAAAGAAGGACATACATTCTTCTTTTGGTAAACAACAGCTATAGGGCAGACTTTTCTTCTTCTTCCGATGTCTCCTACTGCATGAGCATGAGCGTCTGTTCTCAGATAAATATGAGGCAGATAAGATAGTTCATGCCGCAGTTGTCCCTGCTGACAAACTTCGTGGCCTCTTCGAAGGGCTTCAACATCAGAGAGACGCAAGCTTGGATTGGCCCACAGGGAAACAGATGAATCCACTGGTGGGCCCCTAAGGTAGGCCCCTAGTCCCCCACTCTCTGCACAAGTGGCACAGTAAACTGACTGCACTACATATAGATAAGCTGCACTTAACATTTCAACCAGTCTATGTTCGTATAAAACGCTAAGTAGATTATTTGCAAGGGCAGAACAGGTTGAGGGGGCACATACGTGCCTGGTGTGGGAGCCAGGCCGACACAATTGTGTGCGGGGGGAGGGGGGTGGAGTTCGTCAAAAGGACTTGGTCTTGTTGCTAGCTTGCTATTTCCAACTGCCACAAAAAATATTTACCCAGTGAGCTGTGAAAGACATGTACTGTCCCTGCTCATAACAGCTGCTCTTGGTGTTCACCGTGGACAGCACCTTGCTGCACACCAACAGTTGTAATGAGCAGTCTACAATCTCTGCCATGTGAGAGTACAAGGCACTACTAAATGGTATGGCAGCAATTGCAGTGCCAGCAACGTAGACAAGTTGATTGCTGGATGATAAAAGTTTTTCCATGGCAACATATTTTACTATGGATATCTCCTGATGCAGCAAAAGATAAGGAGGAGGAGTCTTAGCAGGAGAAGAAGAAGTTGATGATGACAAGGACACTGTATTGCTTGGGAATGTGAGTTGACTGGCACAACGAGAACCAGGAGAAGGAGGAAAGATCTGTTCTGATTGGAAATTCTGGTCACTTGTACTTACCAAAAGGATCATTTGATGTTGTGCAATAGAGCTGTGGTACCTATGTTTGTGCTTTAACACCCATGGCTTAATTTAATCCTGCAGATCTTGAACACAGCTGTGGTTTTGTTACCGGCCTTGCGGAGAAAAAACACCAAAAACACTTGCAGAAAGCTAGTGGAAGCTCACTGGAGTAAGTCTGGCATTTTTTTGATCTACACCCACAGTATTAGCAGCATCACCAGTTTCCGAGCTGACCACAATATAAGAAGATCTGGCCCTGCCAGTTCTGTGGGAGGTTTTGGCCCTACATTGCCTCCACTCTATATTGCCATTGCGGCCACCACAGTTCTCCTCAGATTTCTCTTCCATTCTGGCATCCTGATCCAGCTTTCAAGTCTTGCCCAACACACAATCATCATTGGAATCCTCTGTCTCCCAGCAACTTTTATCAGACTGTATTTACTTTTTTATTTATATTTGCATTGTGTTTGTTTTTGCATTTGTGTTTTCAGCCATGGCAATGTGCACCTTCGCATTGGGATGTGCTGACTAACGCCTATTTTTTTCCTTGCAGTCTGTATTGGAGGTTTGGCTGACTCCATTGGTCATGCACTCCTAACTAACCTGTCTGTCCCATAGGCTGATTTTACTGACAAGTAGAAAGCTGTAACCTGCTCTCTTTGCATTTATTGTAGGCAATTCGGCACCAGGAGGGGTAAAATGCAGAGAGGCTCAGCATTCATGTAGAATCTGCATTCCCTGAATTTAATGGAAGTGCATTCAAATATGCAAATTCAGAGTAAAGCTTTCTCAAGTGTAAAACACAACTTTCATCCTGTAGATAAGGGATACGTGTATTTTGTGGGGGAGCTCCTTTAAACCATGATAGGGTGGCCATAGCCTCTGTATGTTTAGTGTCATACATAGGCATATTTCTTTCAAATTCCACATTAATTAGTTTACAACATTGTGGCATGCTCCTTATTAAAAAGCAATGTTTCTAGGGGGCAATAACTCAAGATTATACATAATAGTACCATATGGTAGAACATGAAGTGTCGGCGACATTTTCAAACGGCACACAGTGTTCCTGTGGCTCTATACTACAGTCTCCAGGGCTACTATACACTATAGCACTAAGCCACTAAAAAAGTGGCCATTGACACTTACATTGAGCCAGTGTTCACTGAATTGTACAGGGCATGCACTTCGCCCTACATTGTGTTTTGTCACAAAAAACTTAACTTTAGATCTACTTACAGACTTTCAGTATATGTCTGGTGCTTAGAGACAGGTACTGTAATTAGCTAACTTCCTCTCTCATTGACTTGCGGTGGTGGGGATGTCTTCACTGTTTATTACCTCAGTGTTGCTATTCTTTAATGTGTTGGAGTAGGCACTTAAAAGCACTTTCATTTATAGCATTTGGTAATTACTTGTGCAAAGTAAATTATATGGTAATTAAAGGCACCTATAGTCAAATTTTACCCTACTAATAATTCATATATATATTAGTGGGATTTTTAGAAAAAAAAGTACACTTAATTTGTATCATAAATACAGTATGTTTTATCTAGCATTGTGAATATTGTATAAATATCAATATTACCAGTCACAGTAGAGTAATTTCAGAGCTCATGAGATTCTGGTCGCATGCAACGTTATCATCCACATACAGGCAAAATTATTGAAAAGGGACATTATTAAATAAATATTCAGAATACTAATAAATCAGCAAGGTATTAATCTCACTCTTAAAGTTTAGATGGAGTTTTTTGCTTAGTAAAATGCAATGTTATAGCTGCACTTGTTTAGGCAGTGGTTGTGGTATCACAATGTCAACCAACAGATCTGACTTAGGGTTAATTCAAAGGACATTATCCTTGCAGTCCTCTTGTATTCACCTTTTAAGTAATACATAGTAATGCAGACTTTGCTGCAGGTGAACCACCAGGGCACTACGTCCTAGAACAAGTCTCTGCATAACTGACAGCATATGCTCCATCTGTTTTCATGCTTCAAATTACCTCCCCTATCATGCCATGCTATGTGGAAACCCAGTCTAAGGCTACTTTCACACTCGCGTTTTGGGCAGATCCGTCATGGATCTGCAAAGACGGATCCGTTACAATAATACAACTGCATGCATCCGTCATAAACGGATCCGTTGGTATCATCTGTAACATAGCCAAGACCATCACAATCAATGGGAGATGGATCAGTTTTCTATTGTGCCAGATTGTGTCAGAGAAAACAGATCCGTCCCCATTGACTAACATTGTGGATCTCACAAACGGAAAGCCCCAACGTGAGTGTGAAAATAGCCTAAAACTAGTGAAACATGGATTATTATCCCATGACAAAGACAACTGTCAAGCGGTGTGATATACAAGGCATCAAGTGAACAGTCACTTCCTGGTGTTAATTTGTTGTAAGCAGGAAAAATAAGAAAACATAAGAAACTGAACGATTTTTACATAGGCTGTGGGTTAGAGCATATTTAAAACAGGTCTTTTGAGTTGTTCCCGGTATGCATTGGTTCAGCACCTACCAAAAGTTAACCAAGAGGGACAACCAGGTTGATTTATTTTTTATTTTTGGACAACTTATCAAAAAATCACAGACATTTTTATAGACATGTTGGAAAACCATGAATCATATAAAAAAGGATATATAATTGCTCAAATACCCAAATTACGACCATAGCACCAGTTACTGTAAACTGTAAAATGGTGTCAAGTAAAACTTTAACAAACTGCACAAGCTCCTCCAGCTTAAAGAATAAATAAATAAATCACAAATTACATTTTCGTATGAATGCTGTAAAAAAGTATCCTATTTTTACAGAATGTGCAGAAAGTTATGGACAGTTGGCAACCATGGATAACCGGTGAAATAGTGACAGGATAATGAGTACCGTAGGGTCATCTATGTATGTAGGTAACAAAGGCTAGCCCATCTAGTTGATCCCCTAGTTGCTACAGTACTGTAGCACAAAGTTAAAGAGCTTATCCGTGCTTTTTAATATTGATGGCCTATCCTCAGGATAGGTCATGAATATCATATCGGCGGGGGTCCGACATGGGGGTCCCATAGACATACAGCAGCGAACAGGAAGAGAAAAGGAAGGTGACACGTGAGCACTGTGCGTGCCGTCTCCCCGTACAGCTAATCGGCGTGGGTGTTGGACCTGAGGATAGGTCATCAATATTAAAAAGCCCGGACAACCCCTTTAATGCTGGCTACTAGGATAGAAAGGTGTCAGAACACATAGTGCATTGCAGCTTCCAATGTATGAGACTCTTAGCTGCAGACTGTCAGAGTTCCCATGCTGATTCCTGTATATTAGCGAAAGTCCTTGCATTAAGTATCTGAACTGGATAATGTAGCAATTAGGGATGAGCGAAGCAAGCTTCAGATCTTAGATCCAACGTCGCTTTGTTCAAAACTTCAGTTTAAGGCCTAATGCACACGACAGTATTTTTTTGCTGTCCGTTGTTCAGTGATCCGTGTCCGTTTTTGCCTTCTGTTGTGTTTCCGTGTGTCTTCCGTTTTTTTTTAGCGGACATGACCCAAAAGATTTTACCAAAAGACAGGCTGACAATTTTTGCCAAGTGCCTGCCAAGGGATCCGCAAAAAAAACGGACTCGGAACACGGATGACACACGGATGGCCATCCGCATTTTTTCATGGTCCCATTGACTTGAATGGGTCCGTGAACCGTTTTTCACGGACAAGAATAGGACAGGTTATATTTTTTTGACGGACTGGAATCACGGACCACGGACGCGGAGGACAAACGGTGCATTTTCCGAGTTTTCCACGGACCCATTGAAAACCAATGGGTCCACAGAAAATCACGAAAAACGGAGCAACGGACACGGAATCAAACAACGGTCGTGTGCATGAGGCCTAATACTGTACGGAAATACATCTCTGTAGAGCTTTAAAATGTATCGCCTCCAACGAGACAAAGTGAGTTATTCACACGCTGTGGTAACGGGAAGGGGGGGTGGAGGGATGATGGCAGCCCCAATGCTATACACAAGCAACGGAACCTACAGGCTGGGTCTCCAAATTGGATGTTGCTGTATTCAGTAGAAATTGCTTAACAAATTGTGAGGTCTTTTTTCTTATTTTACCTCTTCTGAAAAAGAAAAATCTGGTGCTAAAGAAACATTTTATTGGAAAACATTTTTTTTAAATTTTCACAGCCAGATGATTCTAAATTCTATGAAATGCTTGTGGGGTCAAACACTCACTACATCTTTCAATAAATCCCTTGAGCGGTGCAAAATGGAGTCACTTTTTGGGGATTTCTGCTCTATGGGAACCACAGTGTCTCCTCAAATGTGGCATGGCCCCCGAAAAACCAATCCAACAAAATCTGCCCTCTAGAAACAATATGGCGCTCCTTCCCTGCTGATCCCTACCATATACCCAAACAGCAGTTCAAGACCACACATGGGGTGTTTACGTGTTCAGAAGAAAATGCTTAATAAAATATTGGGTCTTTTATTTTTCGTACACCTTGTGAAAATTAAAAATGGGGAGCTTAAGCAACATTTTTTTTGAAGAAATGAAATTTTTAATTTTCACAGGCAAGTGTCACTACATCCCTCAATAAATTCCTTGAGTGGTGTAGTTTCTAAAATGGAGTTACTCATAAGGGGTTTCTACTGTAGAAGTAGCTTAGGTTCCCTTCCAATGTTGCAAGGCACCCAAAAACCATTTCCGCAAAATCTGCTATCCAAAAATCATATGGTGCTCTTTCCATTCTGAGTCGTACTGTGCACCCATACAGCAGTTTATCACCATATATGGTATGTTTCTTAAAAGTGCAGAATCAGAGTAATGAATGTTAAGCTTTGCAGCTTTACTGGAAAAATGAATTCAAATGAAAAATCTAAAAAAAAGGGTAAATTTCACCTCCATCTTCCTGTAACTCGGGTTAACAAAGTTTTCAAAATCAGTTTGGAATAATTTGAGGGGAGTAGGTTCTAAGTAGAGACGTCGCGAATATAAAATTTTCCGTTTTGCAAACGTGAACGCTAACTTCCGCAAATGTTCGCAAACTTTCGAACTGGGCGAACCGCCATAGACTTCAATAGGCAGGCGAATTTTAAAACCCACAGGGACTCTTTCTGGCCACAATAGTGATGGAAAAGTTGTCTCAAGGGGACTAACACCTGGACTGTGGCATGCCGGAGGGGGAACCATTGCAAAACTCCCATGGAAAATTACGTAGTTGACGCAGAGTCGGGTTTTAATCCATAAAGGGCATAAATCACCTAACATTCCTAAATTGTTTGGAATAACGTGCTTTAAAACATCCAGTGTGTGTATACAATCAGTTATGATGTTGTATCGATCAGGTAGTGTAAGGGTTACGCCTGCATCCCAGTGACAGACCAAACGCTGACAGACCAAACTCCCTGTTTAACGCACCGCAAACAACCGCAAACAGTCAGTTTGCACAACCGCAAACTCCCCATTTGCTCAAGGTTGGATGCCAAGCTAGTCATGTTCCGTTCCTTGTCCTCACTGACGTCATTTAGAGTCTCTTCCTCCACCCAGCCACGTACAACACCAAGGGTCCCAGAAAGGTGACAACTAGTGTTGAGCGAACAGTTTTTAGCGTGCCATACCACATTTGAATAGACCCATAAATACCCCTACAGTGAAAACCCCTAAAAAGTGAACTTATTTTGACAACTGCACCCGTCAGGGATTTATTGAGGCACATACTGAGCACTTTGACCCCACATTTATACACTTGATTGTGAAAATAAAAAAATTAATTTCTCCTAGTAAAATGTTGCTTAAGCCCCAAATTTTTCATTTAATTTTCACAAGGGGTAAGAGGAGAAAAAGCACCACACAATTTGTTGTCCATTTTCTCCTGAACACAGCAACACCCCATGTGTAGTGATAATCTGCTGTATGGGCATACTGCAGGGCTCAGAAAGGAATGGAGTGTCATGTGGCTTTTGTGGCATTTTGCTGAAATGGTTTTTAGGTACCATGCCGCATTTGAAGCGAATGGGAGGTGCTCTTACCGTAGAAGTTACCCCATTTTAAAAACTACAATCCTCAAGTAATATATTGAGTGGTGAAGTGATCCCATTTCATAGAATTTCGAAAAACATAGCTCCAAAAGCTCCAAAAAAATTATTTTTATTTTGCACTAAAATGTTGCTTTAGGCCTCATGCACACGACCGTTTTTTTATGCTGTCCGCAAAAAGGGGTTCCGTTGTTCAGTGATCCGTGTCCGTTTTTGCCTTCCGTTGTGTTTCCGTGTGTCTTCCGTTTTTTTTGCGGACATGACCCAAAAGATTTTACCAAAAGACAGGCTGACAATGTTTCCCAAGTGCCTGCCAAGGGATCCTTAAAAAAAACGGACACGGAACGCGGATGACACACGGATGGCCATCCGCATTTTTCACGGACCCATTGACTTGAATGGGTCCGTGAACCGTTTTTCACGGACAAGAATAGGACAGGTTATATTTTTTTGACGGACTGGAATCACGGACCACGGACGCGGAGGACAAACGGTGCATTTGCCGAGGTTTCCACTGACCCATTGAAAACCAATGGGTCCGCAGAAAATCACGAAAAACGGAGCAACGGACACGGAATCAAACAACGGTCGTGTGCATGAGGCCTTAGCCCCAGATTTTTCATTTTCAAAAGGTGTAACAGGAGAAGAAAGACACCACAATTTGTTATCAATTTCCTCCTGAATACAGCAATACTCTATATGTAAACTGATGTTTGGGCATGTTGCAGGGTTCAAAAGAGAATGAACACATGTGCATTTGAGGCCTATTTATAGAACACTGACCAATAACTGCAGAGGCTCTGAGTAGAGATGAGCGAACACCTGGATGTTCGGGTTCAAGAGGTTCGGCCGAACTTCCGGAAAATGTCCGGGTTCGTGATCCGAACTCAACCCGAACCCGAACCCCATAGAAGTCAATGGGGACCCGAACTTTTGGGTACTAAAAAGGCTGTAAAAGACACCCAGAGGGATAATATACCGCAATAAACGCATTGCGATTACAACTTTGAGCTAACGATCACCATGGGAACGCCTCCTCCAGTAGAATGTACTGTCGGATCTGAGAATTAAGTTGAAATCGCAATGCGATTCTTATATATTTGCTTAATCGCATTGCGATTTCAACTTAGCATTGCTAAATAATTCCATCCATATCGTTAACTTACTGAGTCAGTAAGTTAACGAATATGGATGGAATTATTTAGCAATGCTAAGTTGAAACGGCAATGCGATTAAGCAGATATATAATAATCGCATTGCGATTTCAACTTAATTCTCACATCCTACAGTACATTCTACTGGAGGAGGCGTTCCCATGGTGATCGGTAGCTCAAAGTTGTAATCGCAATGCGATTAAGCAAATACATAAGAATCGCATTGCGATTCCAACTTTTAGTACTCAACTTTTAAAATCGTACACCACTTTAAGTTCCAAAGTTGCAATCGCGTTCGAATAGAACTTAAAGCTGTCTCTTAGTCAGTTTTAGTATTGGTGTGCTGTAATAGAAGTTACATTTGTACGCGAATATAACTTAGAGCAATACAGTCAACTTTACACTGTTAGTTTTATTATCAAGATAATACAACTATTCAAGAATCGTGTACGTGCGTCTGTACGTGTGTGCGTTACCTCGGACACTATTCTATTTTGCCAGCCACAGCTGAAACCACTGATTTATGGTATTGCTATTTTGGCAATTGAATTTAACCCAGAAAATAATCTATCCTTTGCCAGACAGCAGACAGTATTATACTTGTCTAACCAAAGCTGGAACACCAGATTTAGGGATTGGTATTTGGGCAATTGTATTTAACCCCTTAATAAAATATAGAAATTTCTTTCCTGGGTTTCTAGGGGTGACAATTAGCACAGCCAAGCCCCTGATGTAGGATATAGCAAAAAAAAAAAACTAGTATTGATGGACTTGGTGGCAACTTCTTCTGGCGCACCACAAGTCACAAAATGGCCGCCGATCAACCCAGAAAATAAGTGACAGAAAAATGCTCTGTGCAGCCTAAAAACCAGCGAGCAAGTAACTAGCAGAAGTTCAATGATTCTCAGCTGTAAATTGATCCGTTCATTAGGTGCTGTTGCTGACTTTAACCTGCCTAATCTCGCCCTGACAGAAGCTGCGTCCTCTCCCTACACTAATCAGAGCAGTGTGACGTGCGGCGCTACGTGACTCCAGCTTAAATAGAGGCTGGGTCACATGCTGCACTTGGCCAATCACAGCCATGCCATTAGTAGGCATGGCTGTGATGGGCTCTTAGGGCAAGAAGTAAAACGCTAGCTGATTGGCTGCTGTGCAGCCCTTCAGAAAGCGGGAAGTAATCGACGAACACTGAACCCGAACCCAAACTTTTTTGAAAATGTTCGTGTCCGGGTTCCGGACACCCCAAAATTCGGTACGAACCCGAACTATTCTCGAACTGTTCGCTCAACACTAGCTCTGAGGATTAAAAAAAAAAAAAACAACTAACCCCATTTTAAAAAACACACCCCTTAGATAATTTGCCAAGGGGTGTAGTGAGCATTTAGACCCCAGAGGTGGTTTGCAAAAATTAATTCTCAGCAGAAGGTGCAAAGTGAAAATTGCAACTTTCACACAAAAATGTAATTTCAGTACCCAATATGTTGTGCCCAGCGTATGCTATTGTCAAAAGAAAGCCCTTTTATTATGCTGTGCTTCCTGGTTTTATAAACACCCTAAGTATGGCCCTTATTCTTTTGTTTTATGAGTGTTGTTATTGCAGTGTATGCTGTTATCTTTATTCTACTGGTCAGTACCATTACAGAGATACCAATTTTATATACCGTTGTTTTTTTGTTATGTTTTACCACTTTTGCACAAAGCATTTTTTATTTTTTATTTTTTTTCTAGCAGTGGTCTTTTGTGAGGGCTTGATTATTGTGGGATGAGGTAAAGTTTTTATTGGTATCATTTTGGGGCAGATACTACGTTTTGATTGCTTGATATTATACTTTTTGTGAGATAAAGTGACCAAGAAATGGCTGCATTCACCTGATGGGAAAGATCATGGGATAATTTTATAGAGCCATAATGTTACAGATGCAGCAGTACCTAATATGTCTTTTTTTATTTTTTTTCAATAGTAAATAGCTTGATGAGGGGAAAAGGTTGTTTTTTTTTACTTTTTATTTTTATAAAACCCTTTTTTCCTGTTTTTTACTATTTATGTATTAGTGTCTGATCGTTTCTAAAATGCAGTACAACACATACAGTAGTGTATTGTAATGCATTGCGACAGTCAGTATTATCCTGACAGTTGTCTATGAGACTCAGCCTGGGTGCTGGGCCTCAAAGGCCTCCTTTGAGGCTATCAGCACATCATCACACCACAGGGAGCTGAAGGGGTCAGAGAGGGAGATTCTTTCCTTTAAAAACCCTTTAGATGTGGTGGTCAGCATTGACTACAGCATCTAAGGAGTTAGTCATCTGGCATCGGAGAAAACTCAGATACTGTCAGTTAATGTAGGGGCTCAGCTGTCAATAACATCCAGGCCCCGCCACAGATCAGGCAAGCACAGCCATGGGGCCCAGCCTTTTCTAGTTGCGTCCCTAATTGGTTAGTGTTGAACGCGAATATTCGAATCGCGATTCACAAATATCGGCACTTTGAGAATTCAAGAATATTTAGAATATAGTGATATACACTCACCTAAAGAATTATTAGGAACACCTGTTCTATTTCTCTATAATGCAATTATCTAGTCAACAAATCACATGGCAGTTGCTTCAATGCATTTAGGGGTGTGGTCCTGGTCAAGACAATCTCCTGAACTCCAAACTGAATGTCAGAATGGGAAAGAAAGGTGATTTAAGCAATTTTGAGCGTGGCATGGTTGTTGGTGCCAGACGGGCCAGTCTGAGTATTTCACAATCTGCTCAGTTACTGGGATTTTCACGCACAACTATTTCTAAGTTTTTAAAAGAATTGTGTGAAAAGGGAAAAACATCCAGTATGCGGCAGCCCTGTGGGCGAAAATGCCTTGTGGATGTCTAGAGGTCAGAGGAGAATGGGCCGACTGATTCAAGCTGATAGAAGAGCAACGTTGACTGAAATAACCACTCGTTACAACCGAGGTATGCAGCAAAGCATTTGTAAGCCACAACACGCACAACCTTGAGGTGGATGGGCTACAACAGCAGAAGACCCCACCAGGTACCACTCATCTCCACTACAAATAGGAAAAAGAGGCTACAATTTGCACGAGCTCACAAATATTGGACTGTTGAAGACTGGAAAAATGTTGCCTGGTCTGATGAGTATCGATTTCTGTTGAGACATTCAAATGGTAGAGTCTGAATTTGGCGTAAACAGAATGAGAACATGTATCCATCATGCCTTGTTACCACTGTGCAGGCTGGTGGTGGTGGTGTAATGGTGTGGGGGATGTTTTCTGGGCACACTTTAGGCCCCTTAGTGCCAATTGGGCATCGTTTAAATGCCACGGGCTACCTGAGCATTGTTTCTTACCATGTCCATCCCTTCATGACCATCATGTACCCATCCTCTGATGGCTACTTCCAGCAGGATAATGCACCATTTCACAAAGCTCAAATCATTTCAAATTGGTTTCTTGAACATGACAATGAGTTCACTGTACTAAAATGGCCCCCACAGTCGCCAGATCTCAACCCAATAGAGCATCTTTGTGATGTGGTGGAACGGGAGCTTTGTGCCCTGGATGTGCATCCCTCAAATCTCCATCAACTGCAAGATGCTATCCTATCAATATGGGCCAACATTTCTAAAGAATGCTATCAGCACCTTGTTGAATCAATGCCACGTAGAATTAAGGAAGTTCTGAAGGCAAAAGGGGGTCCACCACCGTATTAGTATGGTGTTCCTAATTATTCTTTAGGTGAGTGTATATTCGTAATTTCGAATATTCTAGATTTTTTTTTAATCAGTAACCTCCCTTCTTGAATATGGGCAGTGTCGGATTGGGGTGCCAAGGGCCCACCAGTAGAAGTAACTCTAGGGGCCCACTGTATAGTTTCATGCAAATATTGACACTTAAGGGGGTTTTCCGATTTGCATCAACATCCTTTCAAATAATCCTTTATATCGGAAGCTGTAGTGTAATAGCGCACATGACCTCTGCAGCTGATCACTGGCCTTGGTGCTGTACACCACTGAGATCACTAATTAGTTACATTGCGGCAAAATGCTGTGGTTTTTGGCCGCGATTTTATGAAAATCAGATCATGTGGAAACAGCCGTACTGACAAGGAGTGATGATTACACAAAATGTGTCTGTTCCCATGAATCAATGCTGGTGTGGAGCCCTCCTCATTTAGATTGAACCACAGGCAGCATGCATCCAACTGTGTACAGGGGGTGGAGCTTATTGTAGACAGCTTCTAAGGAAGGAAGCTCACTTGCTGGTTCTTTGGCCCACCGAGGATTTCCCCGGCTCCCCGGTGGGCCAGTCCGAGCCTGAATGTGGGCCAATGAGAAGGCTGCTATGTCTTTGTCTGAGCTTAGCAACATCCCTAGCAACCAATAGGAAAGTTGCCTACCCCTTTAGTATATAAAAACCTCCACAGCAGCCACTGTATGCAGTATTTTGCAGATCGGAAAGAGACAGCAGTTATTGCTTTCTGCTATCTGCTTTCCTGTGTCATGACATTAGATAGGTAGTGTAACGGATCGCCTGGCACCCCGACTGGGTACCTCCGTTGAAAGATGCTCCTAGCGCTTCTTGAGGATTCCAAGCGCTTTAGACTACACCACAACCACCGAACCTGAGAAGCATACGAATCCTCTCAAGCCTCTGAATGCTGTAGACAGTTGAATAGGAACCATACGAATAGGTTTGCACTCCTAGCAGTCAGACTGGAACAGCATCCAATAACTCCTCCCCCAATAATGAGACGACACTTCACTTTGAGGGTTAAACAGGAACTCTCTTTTTATTGAGGGCTACCTGCCCGGTATTTATCCAGGTCTCCCACCTGGTGGACACTCCCCTAGGGGACCAGAAGGAAGACTACAACACGGGATACAGCAGCCAATCACACACAATGGGACAATACAGACAACCACACCCAGCATATCCTCCCCTCTGCCTGTGATACAATCACCCTACATGGGTAATGTAATCATCACAGGCAGGAGAATACATAATGTCTTCTGTCCTGGAGACAATTGAGGAGTCATTCAATTATCTCTCAGGACAAAGGGAAATCGCCAATACACACGTGGGGACAATAGGACAGACATCACTATTCAATATACAATGTCCCACCCTTTACAATACACACAGACATTTAACATATCCCCAGATGGCTTGGATCTGAGCGCTCAATATATCCAAGGATAGAGGCAGACTCCATTGAGCACATGGTTGCAAAAGGACATAAAATTACACAATGTTACAATTACTACATAAAACATATACATGCAACATATCCCCAGATAGCTTAGGTCTGAGCGCACATTATTGAATGGCGCTCAGACCACACATATCCAGTTCAATTGCCATGGAGCTAAAGTCTTTCCCATAGTCTTTCATTATACGAATGGGCTCCATAGCAGAGCTATCTGGGGTATCACCGCTCAAACAGGACAAGCATACATGGGGCCATAGTCGCAGGGCAGGAGGCGAGCAAGCAGTCCCTTCCAGGAAACTGGGGCAGACTCTGGTACAGGGTCCAGTCCGCTACATTTCTCCCCTTTACCAAAGAGACTATCCAGACTCCAGACCTCCAACGGTCTGGGGCTCTGATAGTCGGTCGGCCTTTCTTACCCAGTGTAGCTGTCCTGGTGTTCTCCTGCCACATGTATCCAGTGGGAAATCCATAGTCTGGGAAAAAAGTAACCAGGGTGTCCTCTCTCCTGGTTGGATAAAGCTGTTGCTGGGGAGAAGGGGTAACAGGCTCCTCTCCCTGCGACATCCTCTCTTGTATTACGGGAAAAAAACCGCCTTCTCTTCCAATACCTTGTCCTGTTGTTGGGGACCAGGACAGACTGTCCATATCTCCAGTGGTGCAGGTGCAGAGATTATGGTCCCATCTGCACTGTTGTGGGGTTTACTGTCTCCCCTTGGTGGGCTAGGCTGCTGCTGGGGAGGAGGGACAAGACTCTCCCCTCCTGGTAAAAGATTCTGCCGCTGGGGAGCAGGGCTGACCCTCCGTACTCCCTGTAGCTTGGGCGCAGAGACCGCGGTCCCATCTGCGCTGGTGAGGGGCTTAGTGTCTCCCCTTGGTGGGTTATGCTTCTGCTGGGGAGAGGGGGTAACTAGCTCCTCTCCCTGAACAGTAGACTGCTGCTGGGCAGAAGGGACGGCACCTTCAGCTCCCGGGGGTACACACTGCCGCTGGGGAGGAAGGACAGCACCTTCAGCTCCCTGGGGTACACACTGCCGCTGGGGAGAAAGGACGACACCTTCAGCTCCCGGGGGTACACACTGCGGCTGGGGAGAAGGGGCGGCACCTTCAGCTCCCGGGGGTACACACTGCGGCTGGGGAGGAAGGACAGCACCTTCAGCTCCCTGGGGTACACACTGCGGCTGGGGAGAAGGGACGGCACCTTCAGCTCCCGGGGGTACACACTGCGGCTGGGGAGAAGGGACGGCACCTTCAGCTCCCGGGGGTACACACAGCCGCTGGGGAGGAAGGACGACACCTTCGGCCATCTGTAACTCACACTGCCGCTGGGGGGGAAGGACGACACCTTCGGCCCTCTGTAACTCACACGGCCGCTGGGGGGGAAGGACGACACCTTCGGCCCTCTGTAACTCACACGGCCGCTGGGGAGGAAGGACGACACCTTCAGCCCCCTGGACTTCACACTGCCGCTGGGGAGGGCGGACGATACCATCTGCCATGAACTGCAGGTACTCTGCTGTTAACCTCCTCACGAACTGCACAGATTTCTCCGAGGGGTTGGGTCCGAAGAAAATCAGCCGTGATCTCAGCACTCTGTCAAATTCCTCCTGCGTGTAGCTGGGTGCCATGCTTGTTCTCCTGAAGTTGGGTATGAGTGCTAGCATTGCCCTCAATTTGTAATTCCACGAACGAGCTGCTTTACCTCGCACTAGGACGCCATCCCACCGATTGCCACCAATGTAACGGATCGCCTGGCACCCCGACTGGGTACCTCCGTTGAAAGATGCTCCTAGCGCTTCTTGAGGATTCCAAGCGCTTTAGACGACACCACAACCACCGAACCTGAGAAGCATACGAATCCTCTCAAGCCTCTGAATGCTGTAGACAGTTGAATAGGAACCATACGAATAGGTTTGCACTCCTAGCAGTCAGACTGGAACAGCATCCAATAACTCCTCCCCCAATAATGAGACGACACTTCACTTTGAGGGTTAAACAGGAACTCTCTTTTTATTGAGGGCTACCTGCCCGGTATTTATCCAGGTCTCCCACCTGGTGGACACTCCCCTAGGGGACCAGAAGGAAGACTACAACACGGGATACAGCAGCCAATCACACACAATGGGACAATACAGACAACCACACCCAGCATATCCCTCCCCTCTGCCTGTGATACAATCCCCCTACATGGGTAATGTAATCATCACAGGCAGGAGAATACACAATGTCTTCTGTCCTGGAGACAATTGAGGAGTCATTCAATTATCTCTCAGGACAAAGGGAAATCGCCAATACACACGTGGGGACAATAGGACAGACATCACTATTCAATATACAATGTCCCACCCTTTACAATACACACAGACATTTAACATATCCCCAGATGGCTTGGATCTGAGCGCTCAATATATCCAAGGATAGAGGCAGACTCCATTGAGCACATGGTTGCAAAAGGACATAAAATTACACAATGTTACAATTACTACATAAAACATATACATGCAACATATCCCCACATAGCTTAGGTCTGAGCGCACATTATTGAATGGCGCTCAGACCACACATATCCAGTTCAATTGCCATGGAGCTAAAGTCTTTCCCATAGTCTTTCATTATACGAATGGGCTCCATAGCAGAGCTATCTGGGGTATCACCGCTCAAACAGGACAAGCATACATGGGGCCATAGTCGCAGGGCAGGAGGCGAGCAAGCAGTCCCTTCCAGGAAACTGGGGCAGACTCTGGTACAGGGTCCAGTCCGCTACAGGTAGTTAGTTAGCTTATATATAATATAGATAGTTAGTGGGAGATAGTCAGTGTAGGTTAGATAGTGATATAGTGTAACTGATGTTCTGCTGTCCATACATACATGCTACATACATAGTGCTGTGATGATACAAGTTCACAACAATACTTAGTGCAGCAATCACTAATATGTAGTCAGACCTGTTAAAATGTTGCACATATTGCACCAAAATATTCACATCATTAGTGCCAATTTCCCGATCGCAGATATATTGGAGCACTCTATCTGCATATAAGCTATTGTAATGTTCTGCCATTCATACCATTTTCTCCAGTCTCAGTAAACTTCTAGCAGCTATAGTGACCCATGCCTATAATTCACGCGCATTACGCAAATATTTTTCGCAATCAAGAAAATAATCGCGAATTCGCAAATATATGACAAATATTCTACCAAATATTCGAGAAATATCGCAAATTTGAATATTGCCCCTGCCGCTCATCACTATTAACAAAGAGGAGAAGTAGCACTTGCCCTTTATACTTTCTCTCTCTTAATGATCCCTTTATGATCCATACCTGCATTTGGCTTAACAAACTGTATCAGAAAAAACCTGAACGTGTACCAACAGCTTTACACCAAGAATGCATGGTGCATAGCTGGGCAGGCTGGCTCCTTACATTGAGTTGAGCTTCCCCTGGTCAACCGTCCCTGCTACCTGGGAAACCCCTACAGTATGGACATATCAATTACCAGGGTGATTACTGGATCATCGTCAGCCTGGGCAAGATAAGTACTTATGGCGTATACTGATGGTGCAGCCTAGATTATAACTGCTGCATATATCTCGCACCCTATGTGTTTTCTATGTATATCAGATGCCTATACTGGGGACAATGTCTGTACTCTTATTATTACTCTTTCTATGTGTACGTCACACACACAATCCTCCATATGTTTTCTGCTATGTGGATATCATATATCAACACTGAATGCAATGTCAGTACTTTAACTGCTATGTATATTTAACATCTATTATTTCTCTATTATATACTATACATGCATGTGTCTCCCTCTATCTAGTCCTTGAGATATTTATCTTAGGGGGTGATATCTAAGGTTGTATCAATTTACCAACTATCCCCTGTTTGTTTCTCTATAGTAAGAGCCTCTGATGAACCCTGGGATAAGACCCCGTGGGGAGAAACACATTGGACCAATAATCAGAACAATGAAATCCTACCTTCCCGTTTCATGTGTTCATAGGTGTATCAGTATACATAAATGCAAGCACTTTTTTGCAATCTCACTTCCTCAACTGGATACCCCAGTGTCACAGGGTTTTCTAGGGGCAACAAAGAAGACAGTGGGATCGCCCATGTCAGGGTAGGATGGAATAGGGACTTTGTAGGTTTTTTTTTCTTTTGTTTTTCTTGGTTATATTTTGGATCTTTGTAATTGTAGTAATAAAGGTTAAGTTTTAGGGGAATTTTTTTGTTTTCTGTGATATTCTTATTCGAGGACTTCTCCCAGATATCTGGACCCACTGAGGGTAGACTTCTCAGGTCTGTGATACTACGTTAAACATAGGACAAAAATGTTATGTGAAGCAAGCCTTAAATGTATCTATCCAAAAGTTTAAATTATTAATAATATAGGTAAGCAAAAAGATAATTGTTTAATGGATAATACCTGCCATATGTGTAAAAATAAGCTATGATAAATTATACATACTGAATCTACTGTCTGAGCTTGGTTTTAGGGGTGGCAAACTGAACAATAGCCCAGGGCTTGCGATTCCTAGGGCTTCCTATAACTACTCTCCCAGGAGTAATCATCATAACCATGTATTCATTTTCCAATGTTTTTATTGGGACACTAAGTGGGAGCTTTATTTGAGAATGTCAGTATTGTGTGGATAACATATGGCAGTGTGGAGACTGTGTGATTGTATTATTTAGTTACTTCATTGAGGTACTGTTTTACACATTTTGTGACAGTTATTTTTGAGCACTGAATGCCAGTGTTGTGCCTAGGTACATACTGTCTGTTCACTAATTCTTCTATGTTAATTCTTGCAGAACCGGAATTGTGGTCATTTTCCATCTCTATAAAACTAGGGTATGACATCTTGCTGGTCCTTTGGTATTGTTACTAGTCTGGGAGGTTTGTTAGTAGAGTCAATTCAACAATTTATATTGAATGTAATTTGGTGCCAGAACTGCAAAGGAAGCAAATTTAACCAGGACAAACATTATAGAGACAGGTCCACAGATAGTTTTGTTAACTAGTGTTAAAAATTTTCTCGAAAGCAGATCATTTAAATCTAGAGCTCTTTTTATTTTTAAAGAGGGCTCCATTTATTTAGTTTTGACTTGGAGAAGTCAAACACAATTGACTTTTTAGCTAATGTTAAAAATCAAATTGAAGAAATCTGTAAAGCTAAGATAAAGAAAGATAGGGTTGTTATCGCAGTGTCAAAATTAATTAGTAAATATTGTTTCAGCCCCAGCACAGTTTTTCCATATCATGATAAAGTCTGGGATAAAGCACATCTGGAGCAGAAGAATGCCTTGCAACAGAAAATCTAATAATATAGTATTTCTAGCTTTGCCTTCAATTAAAAATGTTTTGATAAATGACAAACTCTAGAAATGCGTCAGACCACATCTACCCTTAACATAACACACAAGAACAAGGCAGATGCATGAAATGTGTGAATGTCCATGACCATGGAGTAAAACTTAAAATGAAATCTCTGGGGACTTAAAGGCAAGCCAGACAGTACTAATCCCCACTTAATTCACTCATAGTCTAAAGAGACTTCACCATGAGTGTTGATGAAAGGTTGACAACAATAATCAGTATCAACAGTCTGAAGGAAGTAATCTTTCTTGATGAAATATAGCTTGTTTTAAGAGGACAGATGAGTAAAATGTTAATTGCAGAAAAAGGTTTGAGGAAGGTGACAATTATGGGAACCACTACTCGCCTTTAAGTATATAATTAAAAAAATATATATATTTTTATAATTTGAGCTGAAAACCATGTTTTTTGTCTCACAACTTCATGCCTATCCCACTTTTACCAGTGGTCATGCCAGCTGTTATCCACTGGCTCAGAGCTACAACACAACAGATATAATGTTGCTGTTATTCTGTCAAGCCAATGAGCCATGTTTCCCAGTTGTTCTGCATCTATTGCTAATCATAAACTAATGTACACTTAACTGTAACACATTTCTAATGCCATAAATATATTAGTGTCTATGGCACCTTTGCTTATAAATCATGTGCAGTGAAAGAAGAAGATCCTTGCTAGTGACGTGATCATCAAGGATTATAGATCCTCCAGTTATAACATCAATAAAGCTAGGATTTTCTTCAGTCGTTGAGCATTGGAGACTGGGTGCATCCTTCGTTGGGGCCGGTTCTACTCCGTGGTGTCATCTGGACACCTGAGGCTGACCATTACCTTGGATATTCAACCTCTGTCTATGCCTTTATAGAGGTTATGGCTGATCACAACCAAACAAGGTAAGATCATTGACAAAGAAGCCTTGTATAACAATTTTATCCAAGTATTTTTTTTTCTTTTGTCAGAATTTATCACTACAGAATACGCATTTCATATCTGAGCCAGTCCCTTACTCAGGTACAAATACTGTACTGTTGATTTGACCTGAAGAAAGTACCTGTTCAGTCCTGAAATGTATAGTCTGTACTAAACATTGTAATTAAGCTGTTAAAATTCAATTAAATCCCTGAAAATCATGACTATTTGCTTCTTCCACTGCACATGATTCCTCACAGGACCACCAGCAACCTGCTCTAGAATATGATCAGGACTGGATGCCACCTCTTGCAGAGCTGCCTAGGGGAGGTGAGCGGATGGGGACTCACCACACACTACACTTGGGCACTAGCATATACTACATATTGGTGAGTTTTCCTGTTAGGCTGCTCAGTCAGATGGCATATCAGAGACAGGATCGCATCTTTACCATCTATTGTAGAGCAGTGTATAGGAAGTTCTGCAGGTGGGGGCAACCAACCGTTCTCACATAGTAGGACAGGTTTCTGGTGGCCATTTTAAATCATTCCCAGAGAACCCCTATTAAGTGATGGCCTATCCTGAACTCTCATTGAACTCCAACTGCATTGATGAGCTCAGTCCACTATAAAGTTGATGAAGCTGTCTGCTTCCGGAGCCAGTTGTAATAATGAACAGCTGATCTGCACTTATTAAAAGGTGGACAACCCCTTTAACATTATCTGCTTTCCATCTTTTACAGTATTGTAAAGGATCAGAGGAAAAAAAGACAGATTTTGTCATTTAAGTAATAATTGGCAGACATAAGGGAACAAAGAGCTATGAAAATCCTGGCTGGATATGTGCTGAAAGTCATGACATGAATTCAGTGAATGGCTACAGCAGTTACAGTACATGCCCCTATGTCAACACATCATCTCTGGACCATATGTAAGCCGTGTACCGGGGTGGGCTCCCCAGGATACAGTAAAGTCAGGAAAGGAACGCCAACACCAGCTTTTGCCAAAACAGAATTTTACTTAAACGTGGCAATGAACACAACCACAAATGCTGGGAACACACAATAAATTTACATACACTCGGCCCGAAGGCTGAAAACCTTGTGCTGCGCAGCATGGCGCCCTCCGATGGATAAAGGAGGAAAGTGCAGTAATTTACCTACTGGCAGGCACACCTAAACTGCCACACCTTACCTAAAAAAACAAGAACAATTGTTTGGGTGTATGGTGCGGGCTAGCCTGCCGTGTAGCACAACAGCTTACAATCTTACAGTGCTCTACAGTACTCCTCCTACCATAACTGGTCCTGTAGAACGTGCCTGAGTATTCCTCCTGAGCCAGCCTGGCTAAGAGTTTGTGGGAAGTTTATCATCTGTCCAATGTGAAATGTCACTTTAAGTTATGGAGTCCTTGCAATGAACAGTAGCAACACTTGTGGCCTGACACAAACAGAAATCCTATCTAACTAACTACAGGCCTAGTCTCAGTCTCTAGGTGCCAACACTGTAATGAGATGCGGGATCTTACCGACCCGGGTCTGCTCTGCAACCGCTGGTGACTCTGAACAGAACAAATGCCTCTCCAACAAGCATGCGGTCCCACAGTATATGTTGCTTTGCTCCTCAGCTCTCATCAGCATTCCTGGAAGCAATTATTGTTCCTCTGGACAGGATCAGGGTCTTGGACACACTCAGCTTCACTGGGCTGTAGTTCTGGTCACAGAGGGGTGCTCCCACACCTGGCTGCCATCAGATCCTCTGCTCACACAGTTCCTCAGTCTCAGCTCCCTCTAAAATGGCTGCTTAGTTTTTTTTTCTTCAGGCTCTGAAACTCCACCCCTCATGAATATGGAAATGTATGCAGTTTGTTAGCTGTGTTTAGGAAACAGCGGCATCTTGAGGCCAAACAGCAGAATGTCAGTCCAGATCAGTTAATTTAATCTATACAAACAGTGTTCAGACAATGAGAGCTGTTTTCCCATCTCGCACATGAAGTAGAGAGCAGCAGGGGAGCAGGCTGCATCAAGCTGGACATAACAGGAGATTTGTGAGGTGAGTATTTTTTTTTTTTGTGCTGCATTCTGAGCTGTATCTTTTGGCTAGAGAACTATTTAACCTTCCTTCCTAAACTCCATACTCCATAGAATCGTAATATCATGCTGTCTCCTTTGACAACTTATATGTATACACTGTTATGGCCAGTGTGTGGCCAAACGGGGCAATACATGACAAGGGATACAGATATTCTTAGATTTATGCACTGATCCCTTATGTCCTGCACTTATATACACATTAGAGGTTATAGTTGCTGTACTGAAATTGAGTTGCATTGGGGTAGATGTATCAAAACATGTGCAAAGAAAGCATGGAAGTAGTGTATGACAATCAATCAGGCCATTCTGATTGGTAAAATGGGCAGCTGCTCCACCAGTTTTGATACATACTATGTGTTCTCATTTTTAATCCACATCTCTCTACACAGGGATACTAGATATGTTACAACAATTTTGTACTCCTGCCATAATCTTACTTTCTGCTGAAAAACCTTAAAATATGGGCCTGTTCAACATGACTTACTGTAAGTGTACTGCACAATGTATAGATTATATTGTAAATTAATAACAGAGCTTTTTGAGTAAGGAGTATATGTATAAATTAATGTGTTCTTCTTACATTTCTCCTTGGCTCGAAATATCCTATGAACAGTGCTGAGAGATGACCAGTTTTGACAAAAAAAAAACTAAAAAAAAACTTTTGTGTTACAAAGAAGAAAAAAGTTATTTTTTGTTTTTAAACTTGGACATCTTGTGCCACTTATCTTGGTTCTTTAAAACTTTTATTAATCCATAAAAGGGATTATCTGACAGATTTATGGCTGTTTTTTACTCACATATCTGGAATACTTTCTTTCATTTCTGTGGGTGGGCAGCTACTGATAGATTTATCCGGAACTTAGATTGCAAGCCTTAGTGGGGACAGGGACTGATGTAGGTGACAGCAATCTTCTGTACAGTGATCTATAAATAAAATAAGTACATTCCTCAAAAATTTTCATAATTAGAGGTGTAAGAATGCAAAACACATACCCCAGGCTATGAAGACTTCAAAGTCTATTGTTTTGTAAAATCTTCAGGCACTTCTGGAGATTCCTGTAAACTATATAGATTATACACTCTTAAATGAAGATTGTTTCCTATACATCAAGTGTACTGTTAAAATTGAATTTGTATCAACATGTTTGGTTTCTTACACCATGTCAGCATGAAAAAATAGTCTTTCTCTGTTAGTCGAGTGGTTTCCATTCTTATATGTTACTGTAGGTCACAGAAAACAAGCACCTGTCGTCTAATAAAATGGTGAGATGCCTGTCAACAAAAGCAATGGAGTAGCATCTTAGGGCTGTCAGTAAGCAGACCTCGGGGAGGTGTTTGTCTGTAGTTAAAGAAAAGAAGAGCCACCTGTCTGTGCATATTGAAAAAGGAATGACAGCATATTGATTGCTGACTGAAAGGTGTCAATGAATAATGTACCCTTTGGGATTGGCCTCCATGAACAAAACATATGTTAGTTGATAATTATGTCAACGGATGTAGTAAATACCCTTTTACAAAGAAACATTACAGAACACATTCAATGAGGTCTTCATCTTCAAAACTATTTATTTCAAGACACCCAGAGTTTCATGATCTGTAATATTCAATGCAACATTCACCAAGGGTAATTTATTATCATTAGAGCATTCTTGTGGTTTGTCATTTTTCCACATATTAACATGTAAATAATTAAGTGCAGGGGATATGTTGCAAGCCTCACTGGTTCCCTGTAAAGAATCAACCAAAGACAGTCAAATGTAATAGTTTTAAATAGCATTTTTTACACAAACAGTAAAGAACACAGACATGGATGGTTATTAAAGAATTGTTCTTTATATCTGCATGTTTTTATTCAAGCAAGAAAAAAAGTCATTGTTTAGGAGAAAAGGGCAAAATTAAGGAGTAACAGCTTTCAGAGGGAACTCTGTGTACTTCTTTCTCCCAGGAAAAAAAATTTCATTATTTGAATATTTTCGAATTCAACTTGAATACTGTGGTGTATATTTTAAATAATCATCCCGTTGATGCATGCCAGTTTTCAGTTAAGGAATCTGGCAATTAGTAGCCTACCATATTCTTTTTTCATTTTCTAGGAAGGTGAGAATACAAATACTTTAAAGTTTGAAGATCCTCCTGGAAAGAAAATGCAGAAGGGCTAAATTCTACTTCCTTGGTGATCTACAGTAAGGGAAGGGTTCATACCTGTTTCCCTGGTGGTCTAGAGTTCTGAAGAGGTTAATGCTTATTTCCCAGATAATATAGCACAGCAGAGAGGGGTAATGCCTGAGTCTTAGTAACCTTTAAAGTCAATAGGCCCATAAAAAACGAATGCTACATAGATGTCATCCTTATTTTATAGACCCACATTTTGTGGACCACAAAATACAGACGATCATGTTCATGAGGCCTTATACTGTAGTTTAGTTAGACTTGCCATTTCACAATGCAGTACAGGGATGTTGTATAATCACTCTGCACTTTTCAATCACAGGTAAGGTTCTTTATAATTATTGATGTTTAGTGTATTAAATAAAAAGAACTGTGTATTATTTTCATGACAATATTTGTCTGTCATTTGTTTACCGAGAAGTTTCATATTGCTGTCACTGCTAAAGGAACAAATGCACTGTCAGAGATGCAACATGATCGATTTCTGATGTTTTACAAGGTTAATTCTCACGCTGTGGTTATTGTTTCCAGTAAAGGTATCATCCCCAGTGAAGAAAAACATTCTTATGAGAGTAAGGCACTTAAGCAGCCAAGAAAAAAAGGTTTGTGCATGAAAATATCCTGTGGAGGTAATGCTCATGTATGACATCTAGACTCTACAGCCCTTACCTGGGATTAAGGCTTCCAGTCATACCAGTGGGACAGATCGAGGTTCTGTTTAAGAGTCTGCACCCCACAATTGGCATTGGAGACAAATGTTATGAAAACTGCACCCTTTGGCTGAATTGGGATGTTAAGCATTGTTATTTTTTAAAGTGCCTGAGGGAGCTGTAATACCAGGAACAATACATGGGTGGTACTATTTTTGGAAGAAATCAGCTATGTTTTCCTAATTCTCGACCCTTTTAGAGACCACCTTGGTCAATTCGTATGAATTTCAAAATGCATTGAAATATCTACGAGTTTTTGGGAATTTACTTTTTCCCCATATCATAAGTTGAGTACATGGCAGAGAAGGCTACTCTTGTTTAAAGTATAACTCATTTCAGTTTATTTTTAATATATGTAATAAAGGGACAGTGGTATTAACATTTTTTGTAATATACTTTATTATGGAAAGATGTTTCTTTTTACTAAAAACAGGGTGTATAGAGTTTCATTAGCAATGCTATAACTGAGCTTTGCTTAGGAGAGTCAGTCTTCAGTCTTAAGTTCTACTAAGCTCTGAAGATTATTGTGACTGAGTTTCCAGCCTGCCTATTTACTCACTACTTCAGCCCCTTCTTCATGGTAGGTTCCCTATCACTGCTGTGTTTAGCATCTGACTTGCTGCCAGTGCTAACAGCAGGCAGTGCTGCACATTTCGCTCTTATTTACTGAGCACAGGGAAGCGGGTGGAGAATAAGTGTACACGAATAACATAGTACACTTACTCCCAGTGCTGAATGCTGCAGTCCCGCGCCTCTCCCAATCTTCCCACTGTCTCTTAGCACTGATCTTATAAGAAGAGCAGTCAAAGCCCCTAGCTGTCTGCAGTTATGGGGTCAGTAAACAGCAGAAGAGACTTTGCCAGACAAAGACTCTGAGATGGGGATATTTTGCAACAGAGCCTGGATCACCAGTCTTTGACCAGAATACAAGCTGTCTGAGAGGGAGAGGGACAGCAAGCTCAGGCTTTTCCTCAGCACCACACTTTCTTCTGACAGGGAGGAGACTGGAGAAGCCAGCTCAGTGCATTGCCTGTATTGTTTTGCTCTTGAGTTCCTCCAGTAAAGAAGCACACTGGTTTACTGGACACCCGAACTCTCTGGACCTTTTTCCCATTGTGGAAAGTAGCAAAACGTGGTGACACCTCAAAAGTGTCCTGGGGACCCAGCGTAGCATTGGGGCAACCCCAAATCTGGTCACTGCAGGCCAGTGTTCAGGTAAGGGGCCTGACTTTCCTTCCCTAACTTCTGCCCTCTACTTTAAGGTGACAGCTCTAGTTGATAGCAGGTTATGATGCAGGAGACTTGTTGGGTAGGAGAGGGGTTATGCAAGGAGTATGATTAGCAACATTTAGACCAGGCAGCCATGATGATTTATTTCAGCCGCCTCTTGTCTCTGCAGAATTTTGACACAAAGACATCTGGGGTCCCTCAGTTTTCCAGAAACCCCACCCCCTACCCCCGACCCTGGTGTCCCAACAGTATTACCCTGCTGCTCTGCCCAATACTGTGTCTGCAGCAGTGACGTACCTACCTTATAGGCAGACCACGCAGCTGCTATGGGGCCGGTGGCATGGGGGGCCTGTAGCGCATGAAAGGCCCCGCCCCTACATCTTCAGACTCAGTCAGTTTATCGGGCATTGAGGTAGCCCGCCCACTTGTCCTTCGTTCATTCCTGCTTTCTTCCCCTATGCTCAGTCAGGGCCCCCCTCCGAACCCCCCCATCCCCCCTATTGTGTACACAAAGTGTACCTCCCTGTCACAAAGTGACCCTCCCTGTCAGACTCAAGCAGACAGAACTTTACCGGCCATGCCCACCTTCTTGGAGTTCCCAGATAATCCTTGCCAGGGCTTTTTTTCTCAGAGAAAAGGTGGTGGAACTCAACCCCCCCCCCGTCCCTGGCCACGCCCCTACCCACCCCTAGGACCGCCCCCTAAAACATGTACGACTTTTAGTCCGGCGATCTCTTTCTGTGCGCTTTTGTGCTGCGCCAGAACTCTATCTATCTATCTATCTATCTATCTATCTATCTATCTATTATCCATCTCTTATCTATCTATCTATCTATCTATCTCTCTATTTATCTCTCTATCTATTACATTGAGAGCTATAGGCGTAGAGATGAAACAGTGACCCTGCAATGTCTGGACATCCACCTATTAGTAAGTATCCCTGGTGTGACTTACCTGGCAGGGCCCCCAGGGCATCCTCATTGGCCAGGAGACCCCTCAGCTTCACACTATGGACGCCGGTCTTGGACTTCCACAGCAGCTTCACCATCTCTATGATTTCCGGCAGCTTGCAGCTTAGACTCCCCGAGCGGTAGGTTGGCAGACTACCCATGTAGGTTGGTAGCAGCACCTCACCTGTGCTCCAGCTCTTGGGCGCGTTATTGCATCGGTCCAGCACTGGCATCCTGCCCTGCAGAGCAGCACACAGAGGCCGTCACACCGGCGGTGACAGGCCCCGGATTAAGGCTTGCAGTGCCGGGCTGGGTGGCTGGAGGCTCCTCAGCAGGGGGTAAGAAGTCTATGAAATCGGTTTCACGTATGTCACACCGTTCAGGAAGGGGTTTGACTCCTCAGGCTGACAGTGCCCTTCGCTGCTGTCCTGTGTCATGTCTTCTCTCCTCAGGGAGTAGTTGGTGTTTTCGCCAGAGGGTCTTCGCCAGAGGTAGGTGCCCTTGCGGCTCCAGACACCATGTGAGAGGAGTTCCACAGAGCAGCTGCCTCTTCCCCTGTGCTGGAGGGGAGCCCGCTCTTCCTTCCTCTCACTGCATTGTCAGGAGGGCACTGGTGCAATGTATTGACCCCTCTGCTGGTTCGGTGAGCTGTGCTGTCAGCCAGTGATTCACCCCAGGCAGGGAGGAGAAGTGAATCAGGCAGCAGCACATGTGTCATTTACTAATCTGCGCCTCTTCCTGCCTTCACTACATGCCGGCTGTAATGCCAGGGCAGAGGACAGGAGGGGTTACCTGCGCATGCGCAGAAAGTCTGGAGGAAGCCGAACGGAAATAGGTTGCCGAACGCCGTTCCGGTGCGTTCCGCCAGAAAAAAAGCCCTGCTCCATGCCACCTTCTGTGACCCAAAGAACCTGTATCACTTTCTGTGCCCCCTTCTTATAAGAGAGCCCCTGCAACCTTTTGTATTCCTTGTCACCACCACCCACTCACAAGCCTCTGTCCTCCAATCTGTTTCTGTCCATCCATCAGTAACTGAGCCCCTATCACCTATTGGACTTGATGTGCCCAATCCCTTAGCACAAAGCCCTTATCACACTTCTGCCCCCTGATCTAATAGAGTCCATGCCACCTGCTTCTTTCCCCTTTCATTTAAAAAAGCCCATGCCAGCTGCTGCTATCCTCCTAATACTAATAACAGATCTTCCTCACCTTTTGTCTTTTATGTTCACTCCACTCATAGAGAATCTATTAGCTTCTAATCTCCCACCCACTGCGTGTCATCCCCAGCATGAATTACAGCCAAGCCTCGCTCTGTGATCTTTTTACTACAAAATCACAGTGAGATAAAGATGTCACTGTGATTTTGTAGTAAAAAGATCACAAAGAGGCACAGAGCATTATTAATCATGTTAATGCTCCGATGTCTCTGCTGTCCGGAATGGGGCTTGGCTGTCATTCACGCTGCGGATCATATGTGTGGCATCCGCTCATGTGAAACAGCCCTAACAGTGCCTATTGGCACTGACTCTGTGGCAAGAATGGGACAAAATATTGCTAATAGCTGCTGTGTCCCACTGTGTACAGGATATGGTGGCTTTATCTGTGTACATTCTATAAACAGGATTATTTATCTGTATAGCATATTATGTTATTATTTGTGCATAGTGTATGGGAGAAGCACTATATGGTGGAGTTACTGGTGTGTGCAAGGTTTAACAACATTATTGGTGTGTAACGTGCAATAGATCATATTTTTTGTGTATAACATATGATGTTCACGCTTTTATTTCTTACACGTTATGACAGCAATATCAACTTATACTCTAAAGTCATTATTCATGATAAATGGCTATTTTTTCTCATGGTAAACTAAGCATAAGCAACAAGGAGTTAAAGGGGTTATCTAATCCCTATAATGCACCCAAAAATGCCAGGGCACCTCATACAGGTAATACTTAGCCCGCTCCCAGCAGCCGCATCACTGATGCCCATACGGCCGCCACTGCATCTCCCCGTCACATGAATGAAAACATCCAGAGACGTGGGGGGCAGTCAATAGCAGGCTACAATGGGAACGAGCCTCCTTAGCATCAAGGGTGACGCTAGGGAGGCTCATTTCCTTCGCAGCCTGCTATTGGCTGCACTCCCCCGGGCATAAGTATTACCTGTATGCGGTGGCCAGACATTTTGGGGGGCATAATAGTGGGCAGAGTTAGGGGTCCCAATTCAGATTCTTGCTATGGGGCCCAATCATTTCTATGTACGCCCCTGGTCTGCAGTGATCCCTAATGCCCCCAAATACTATACTGCAATACAGATAGCCCCCCATAGTAATGGTGCTTACCAGCAAATAGCAACAATTCTCTCCCAGACTGCTCTCATTAGTAACAGTTCCCTCTACAGTACTGTCAATAGCAATAATGCCCCCTAAAGTGCTCCCATTAGTAACAATGCCCTCCATAATGTTCTAAATAATATTGACCTCACTGTACCACTAGTAGTAATAATTCAGTCAGAAGTACGGAGAAAGAGTACAATATAATCATAATTGATGCATTAATGTCCTAATGACATAGTTTGTCATTAATCTTATATGAACATAAATATCACGGCACATAGACCCAACTCTCATTATTGTTACTAGAAAGCAAAAGACACCAACCATTATGCTAAGGACATACAATAATGGATCAGAGTCAGAGACTGCTTTGAATACCAGGTAGTATACTGAAAACAGGTAGGCATTTTTTGCTTAATTCTTGGAGGGAGCATTTGCATAAAGGAATCCCATAGAGTAAAAAAAGGTTTGAACCTTACATTCTTTCATTACAAACATCAATTTTTGAAGGAAGAGTCCAAGGGAAGGGGGAGCGGGGTTGGGCGACAGCCATTCCTGCAGAATAGATTCACATGCCACCGCTGAGATTATAAATAACAACTTTCTTGTTACTTATGTACTGGAATAGGTGGCATGGTCAGTATGGCCCATTTTGGGGTTTGAAGTAATACATTTAGCAAGTGGGTATTTGCAAATGCAACTACATGTGTCCAGAAGGAATTAATAGAAAACAGCTCCAAAAACAGTGATATAAATCTGAGTCCAAAGATTTACATTTCAGAGATGCTGATGTAGGTGTCCGTCTAATAATATCATTACGGTGCAGGAAGGTATAAGCTTTATTCACAACCTTGATTGCCATATCCTGGTACGAGACAGCCAAGATTTAGAGTCAGTGATGTCTTTGGTGCAAATATTAGAGAATGGCGGCAACTACTGTAGGTTAACATGCCATGGTTCCGTTTAGAGTAGTCCAAGAGGAATCTAGTAAGGTTATATCACTGAGAAATTAAGCCCTTTGTCGCATTTTTTGTTATAACCATAAGGTGTATACTACAATGTCCTCCATTTCTTGGGGTTTAACTAGCAGGAAGAACTTTATGAGCGTAGCTAGACGCTTGCAAAAACTAAAACAATGTGTTAGAGGGAAGAGCAAACTTTGACCTCATCTCTGAGAAATGGAGTACCTGTGTGTAAGATGGATTTAAAATAGGGGGGGCAGTCTTAAACAAGAACGGTTCCTTCAAGATGTCATATAAGATAAATTCACTTTCTCTGACAGATAATAGATCGAGATACCGATCACCAGCAGACATGTTGGCTCTACAAATAGTTAATATTTTTATTGAGTGTATTGAGAAGTCTGGAAATGAAAACCAGAAGGTCTCCACAATAAGTTGTAGCCAGGCTACAGTAATGACAGAGGGTTATTGATGTAGATGCTGATGGACTCCAATGAAATGTAAGTAATGTTATTGTACATCAATATCATGTGCTAATAGTTTGCCACAGTCAATAAGATATAATGAACAGGATGTAAGTCAAACACTATTCAACACAGTTGTGAAGTACTGCATGTGCATTAAACACTGTAACACTATTTAAATGTACAGATGTTGACCGGATATATTAAGATTTGCTTTGGTATAATTATTGATTAATTAATACTGTGGGCACTTGACAACAAAGAAAAGCTTCTGTCTCTCCATGGGGATCTCTTTTTAAAAGAGGTGATCTGGCACTGGATAGCATTAACTTGTGCGGTATATGTGCTTTAAAACAGGTTGTCTACCTCTAAAGTAAAAGTTAGGACTTTAAAACGTTTAGTAATGAGCTCTTCAAAAGTCTTCTGACTTCTTAACTGAGACCACAATTGCATATTAGCAACTAGCCTGATGCTTAATGGAACTCATGCCGTAAAACAGATTTTTTTTCTACAATGCTATGCAACCAAAAAAAACACTAATATTCTAATATTAAACGGAAAACTATTATTTAGATCTATAAAAGTTGTTTCAATTACTATTAAATCTGATATCTATAAGAGGGATGTTTTAAAGGGTTAGATAATTTCCCTCAGATTGTGTTGCACTCCTGGGTTATCTGTGCAGCTGTTTTACATTTTGACCATGTACAGTGTTCATGAGATCATAAAAGCTTTATTACAGTAAAGGCGCATTTACACTACGCCAACTAACAATTATCAGGAAGGAAGCGTTCCTTCCCGATTACTGCCTGCTTGTCAGCGGAGGCGAATGCATTCACATGCAGCAATCTTCTCCACAGTATAGGGATAAGCGATGGCTAATGTTATCACTCATCCTCATACAAATTCATTGTTTCTGAGCATCAGAGTGCTGTTTACACAGCACAATATGATGTCCTGAAAAGATTATTAAGGTTTTCACACCAAAGATCTTTTTTTTTATATTTCACTTCAATAACAAGTGCTTTGCAACACCTTTACTGGGAACAGGGGCAGACTGGCCATAAACGCTACAGGAAAATTTCCCGGTGGGCCGATGCCCATGGGGCCAACCTGAGCCCTCTTCACTGCTGCTGGCTGGGTACATAGTGACCTGATGACCCCCTTCTCTGCTGTTCACCCCATAAAACATAGGCCAGTATATATAGAAGTGTACAAATGGCACAGGGACACAGGCTGAAAGAGGCATGTGACGCATTGGAGATGACAGCTTGGAATGGGACATTTGAGGGGCATACTACTGGGGTTACTATAGGGGTCATTACGATAGAAGGTCAAGGCAGCATGCTGACGGTAGGGCTGGCTTGGTGATATGGCCCACATCACACCTAAGCCCCTGGCTCCACATCCTAATTAGAGACAACTTGAGGAGGAGGACAGAATGTGGCAGCAATTGATTGCCACCACAGAGTGCAGCTTCTGGGATGGCATTTTATGTTGCACATTGGTATTTGGTTCTGCAAGGGTGTTATTTTGAGCTGTAATTTGGTATTGTGGACCCTGCCTACTTGTATTGACACCATCTACATTTGTTGTCTCTGCTTATGTCTGTCTGGACCCACCTGCAACATGGGGCCCACTTTTAGTTTTTTTCTAACAAGGTCACTTTAAGTTCCCAGTCCGTTCCTGGGAACAAGCGTTCGTAGGAATATACCTCCTACCCAACAATGGGGCAGTGGAAATGTGCCTTAACACCCAGTGTCAGACTGCAATGCCTTGGTTCCACTTGAGGGAATGATCCTGGATCACCATCAATTTATACAGAACTGGTGCACTTTTAGTATAATCCTACATGATGCTGTTATCATTGTGCTTGCAAATCATATCATCGGGTAATTGCAATTATTGGTAATTAGCAGCAGTCAAATATTCATGGAAAACCTCATCAATTGTTGTTACACACCCCCCAGAGCTCTGCAACTGCATGTCAACAAAGGGGCCAGAACAGAACTAGAGAAATGAGTAAATATATATTTTTTTGCTAAAAATTTCTTAGCTTATGTATAAATAGTTGACCATCAAATTTACAGTGCTTTTTTTTTTTTTTTACATAATTCGAACAACCCTCTTAAAGAGGACCTATAATGTCCTCACATAACTAAAACTGGCTACAGATCTTTACATCCAGCTCCTTACTAGTTCTGGCTCTTTTTACTTCTAATTCCCTCAAATGCATTAGCATTGGAGTCTATGAGAATTTCATTATGTTCCTATGGAGCCCTGTCACAGACAGGGAACCTAACTGAGGCAGCCCTGACTCATTCAGGAGCACTGACGCTACTGCACACATCATTCAGGTACGCTGATGCCAGCTAGAGGGAGCCGTTGCATGGCCAGGAGTGCATGCTCCAGTTCTTGAGCTCCCAATTGCTAAATGGGAGTGATCAACGTTATTGTCGATCGCATACATTAGCCCTGGGTTTCTGCAATCAGCAGGCCCTCAGCGGCTATTACTCCTGCTGCACTCGCGAACAGGCGCCATCTTTAAATACCTGACCCCCGACGTATTTTTACATTAGGCGGGAAGGGGTTAAAAGTAAATCTTTTCCCTGGGCAGTTTCTGGAATCAAAAATTGTTCAGAACTTATGATCAATCATGTTCCTATTTATTCCATTATTTTCGCCAGCACATCCCCTGTTTACATAGGTAGATGTGCTGCTGACACATGATTTCATAGTCATTATGACTGTTTAACTGGAATATTCAGCACCAAAAAAGCTTTGATCTCTACCATTGCATTCTAGGATCATTCTAGGATTCACTTGGCTTCCTCCCTATTTTGGGACAAATGTACAGTCAGGAGCTGTCTGGTCACATATATAGTAGTATAAAGCAATTCTTCTTCTTGAATGGTGATGTCCAACAAGGAGATTTTCTTTATGCAGAAAATAGACATAATATGAAGTAAGGAGTCAGGATACCCACCAAAACAGACATAGGGCCTGAGTTGTGACTTTCTATTGACATTTACACTAGGTATTCTAACATGGGTTTACAGGAAGGAGGAACTTTATAAAAATGAATTGTAATTATATCGCATATATAGTCCAATAGTTAAAGGAAGAAATTGTACTCATTCATGTTGTTCATATGCCATATTCTGTATCTTATACACATACTTGAAAGATAAATGTTCTCCATGCATTTTCCTAAATATGAATGGAAGAAAGAGCATCTGCAAAAATATTCTCGTGCTACATAATACAGATGGTTCTCTGGCCATGAAGTTATCAGTAATAGGGTCACTTGGTATGAGGTGTTTTTGGCCTACGGTGGCTAATATTCTGAGGCCGTAAGATTATGTGGTGGAACATTGGAGATATTGTAGCTAGTAGAGATGAGCAAACTTCTATTTTTAGTTTGGCGTCCAAAGTTCGGAGGTTCGGGTTATCGTAGCATCCCATTTGGAATCCATAAGGGGCTGCTTCATTGAATCTGAACCTTGGACAACCCTAAAGACCTGGGGTGACGTCACCGTCATGTGATCAGTGCAGGGGGCGTGGCTCAACACTGCATTGGATAAGAGGTGATCCAGTGCTGAGCCACGCCCCCTGCACTGATCACATGACGGTGACGTCACCCCAGGTCCTTAGGGTTGTCCAAGGTTCGGGTTCAATGAAGCAGCCCCTTATGGATTTCAAATGCCGTTATGGAATCCATAACGGGATGCTACTATAACCCGAACCCGAACTTTGGACGCCGAACTAAAAATAGAAGTTCGCTCATCTCTAGTAGCTAGTAATACCATTACCCCTTGGCTGGTAGTTAGGAAGCACTATGGCTTGTATTATGGAACATTACAGATACTTTGAGAATGTTGTGTCTACCATTAAGGTATCCCTTGCAGCAAGTACTATAGAGGCATTGTGGCTAGTATAATGGAAGCACTGTAGCTTGTATAATAGGGTGCTGAGAATGTTTCATTTATTATGTAGGTATAGCTGATAGTATAGAAGTGCTTTGGCTGATGTTATGGTGCCACTATGACTATATTATAGAGTAGAGTGGCCAAACTGGTTGCCATGGGTGCCAGTAACTTCTATATCTCATTCCGCACATACTATATGCACTCACGCAATTGCACCACTTGTCTGTTATTGGCACATGTGCTGTATATTTAAATTTTATGCATATGGTAAAAATCCATTTTACTGTATTCCATATGTTACACATTTTTTGTTGTTTCAAATGTTCCCAGGCTTTTATCGCTGGTAATACATTTCCTAACATTGTAGTATACTTACCTTTTATGATCCTTCACAATGTATCTTTTCTCTTAAAGTATTCATGTTATTTATAAGAATGGCAAAATTTCAAGTATACTATTTCATATTGGGAAGGGAATAATTCTAACTCAGGCAGATTATTTACAGATGACTAAAGCTGTATGCAAAAGTTATGCAAGTATTTCAAAAGTGAGTTGAGGAAGGTTAACTGTGATATAATACAATGTTATTCTTGACAACCTGCAAAAAATGAGCAGGAATATCTGACACTGTCTGTTCACAGCAGCAATATGAACTGTTTTCATGAACTCATCAATCAGTTTGCCCTTGAATGACATTTCCCTCACATGCTAAAATGATAATACTGTGATGTCATGTAGATATATAGACTTGTTTATAGTAAAGCAGACATTCATGAAAACATAAAGATAAGCAGAAGTTAGCATACAAAATTATAATGGTTCAATCCTCAGTTTACTCAGTGTTCATTGTTCTGTCCTGCTCTTTTCAGAAACCTGGGAATTTTTCCAGGTAGACGCATTTCATATCCGATCTGTTTATGGTCCCTATTCTTGCCAATTGGGCCATAGTGGTGCCGCTTCCCATGAGATCAAATTTTCTGTGGGATGTACTTGGTTCAATCACAAAAATAGGGTATACTGTGAGAAAAACAACAATTTCCAGGTTGCTGCAGACATCAAATATTTATGGGGAGAACAGACAATTAAAGTAATTCTTAAAAAAACTAGTCTACTACAGTGTGTAGGAAATGTGAGAAAGCTTTGAGGGGTTGCCTGGGACTGGACTTCTGAGCCTTGTTTCTCTACTGGCAGACACTAAACATCACAATGTACCTGTATTTCTCATAGTTCCCAATTCCAGAGATCAGGGCACTGATATCTGCCAACCTCACATCCATGCTTCCCATCATGCCTTGAGTCAGAATTCCTGGCTAAATGGTGTGACATTATGACCATATGCAGGGCTGGTTTTAGACAAAATGTGGCCCTGGGCAAAATCAAAAGTGAGTCCCCAAATCTTGTAATAATGTACTAACAACACAGTAACATTTTGTCGATTCCAGCCATCCCTCACAGATTAACACCCCATAAAGCTCCTCACACAGATCTGCATCCTCATGGCCCCAGAATATGCCACATTCCTCCTCCCCTCACAGCAATGAGCTCCCCTCACTCACGGCATCTGAGAGTGTTAAAAACCGGAAGCTCAGGCTTCCTCTTCAGGCGCGCTTTCACCCAGCGGAGATTGAGGAAACACCCTGTTCTATAAATAAGCCACAGCCTGTACTAGGCTTCCAGGCTCATTGTTAGTATATCCCAGTTCAGGCCACTAGATGGCAGCACTGAACTGTGATATAGTGAATTGTATACAGAATAATGGAGCAATTTACATCTGATGATTGTGTCCCACTTGGGGGACTTAACAAAAAGAAAAAAAAAAGTTCAAAGTTTTTAAAATTTAAAAAAAACCTTAATTAAAAGCAACACCTATTCCCCCAAATAAAAAGAAACAAAAACAATTGCATTATGGGCATCGCTGCATGCAAAAACGCTCATACTGTTAAAATATAAAAAAGTAAAATTAGCCCATGTGGTGAATGGCATAACAGAAAAAAATTAAAAAGGCAGATTCGTCGATTTTTTTATCACTTTATCTCCAAAGAAAATGGAATAAAGAGTGATGAAGTCATACACACCCCAAATGGTATTGTCAAAAATAAGGGATTATCGTGTAAAAAATTAGCCCCCACACAGGATTTTCACAATGAAAATAAATTTTTTTTTTTACAAAATGAGTCCTGATGAGGCTCACTGAGGCTGGGATTGCTGCAGTGAGTGGGCCTATAGACGTCCTAAGCCGGGGTGCTATTAGGATTGCCACCTTTCCGAACAAAAAATAACGGTTACACAAGTTAAAAAGGTTGGTATGGGTTAATACGGGTGTTATTTGATCATATTTTACATTTTGCTCAATTTTTTTCTCAATAAAAACAAACTTTTTACTGTTAGGGACACCATGTGTTTTTAAGTTTTATTTAGCCTCTATTTTTAAAATGTTTCTGTGGAGATTCAAACTCACAACCTACATTAAAGGCAAGACCTTAACCACTGAGCTAAAGAGCTCCATGTTAAACTATTGATAATATGTTATGGCTAAAAACCTGAGTAATAGTTTCCCCTGAATTATGCATTCATATATATCAGAGGTATCATTTTATATATTTTTTTAGTAATTACATATTTATTTTGTACCATACATTTTTTTTACGATTACTAAAAAATATATAAATGATACTCCTGCTTAATATGCATAACTCATACAAGAGAAACTTCTATGAGGATTTTTCAGCAATGAATTAGTATTGAGCTCTATAGCTCAGTCGTTAAAGTTTTTGCCTTTAATGTAGATGTTTGTGAGTTCGCATCCCCACAGAAACATTTTAAATATATAGTGTCTAAATTAGACTTATATATGCAGGGTGTCCCCAAGCATAGCAACCATGCTTGGGGATACACCTTTTATGTTCATAACAGTGACTCTATATATGGGTGTGTCCATATTCAGCACTCTTCAATAACAATGGAGTCCTGATTGTTCAACCATCTGCCAGGACTGAAGTATGGGGCCCCCTAGAGGATCGGGGTCCTGGGCAATTGCCCAGTTTTGCCCCCCCCCCCCCCCCCCACAAATGCTGGCCCTGACCATATGGCAGCTCAGTGGGTTTTGAGTTTCCATGACAGTGCATGTGGAGAACCCATTGGACCACTGCAAAGGGTTAATTATTGATATAAGGATTAATTTCAAGTTACCAAGTAAAACTGATTTGATGCGAAAAACATGTCTTTATGCACTATGTATCCAAAATAGTTGATTATGGGCAGTATAGAGTTAATTCTAGCAGTCCTGTGGTTAGTTGCTAGGAGATGGGCTGATTCTACCTAGTAGTAGAGTGTCTAGTTGCCAGTGCAAGGCCATGCAAGATAAAGGCCATGTAAGATAAAGACAGTAAGGTATCTGCTTTTTCATGTCAAATGACTTTACTGCTGTGAAAAGTGTATATTGCTTTAGGGCCCACTGCACTTTGAGATGGACTGGCCATCCAGATTTTACATCTGTACCCCTTAGCTCGGGAATTGCAGAAAGAGTTCATGAGAATAAATTTGCATGCCTATGCTTACTTGGAGAGACGGCAAACTGTACTTAGAGAGAGAGACTGCCATACTACAAAATACTACTATTGCCAACTTGTTGTCTAAACATAGCTATTAGGAAAACAAGTACACGGAGATATACCTTCGAACTGTGCCCATGTTGCTATATGTACTACTACACCCATCATAAATTCAGTAAAGATAGACTTTATTTACTGCAACCAACAGGCCTGGTTATTGACTTTGCCATCCACTGGCCCCTGCATCTGCCAGGGTGTGCCCCAAGGGATGAATGAGTGCAGTCCCAGGAAGCATAGGTGTGAGTATGGCCACCATAAAGTGCTACAACTTCCATCATAGCCACTACCACTCTCATTCATCTCACAGGACTCACTCTGTGGGCTGCCCGCTGGACATATTTCTTTCGGCATCTTGGTCTCTGCCATGGATGCTCACCTCTGTTTTCTTAGGGCTCATGCACACGGCCATTGCCCTTTGCCTTTCACTTGAATGGGTCCGCAATCCGGGAGATGCGGTGTGCTGTGGAACGGAGGCATGGATCAGAAGATTACGGAAACACTACGGAGTGCTTTTGTGGGTATTCTGTCCGGGCCTCTTCCAAAAAGAAAATGCGCGATTTTTCTGCTCGAGTGCAAAGCGTTTTAATGCATTTTTCACGCGCGTGGGAAAAATCGGCATGCTTGGTACCCAAACCCGGACTTCATCACTGAAGTCCAGTTTCGGGTTGAATATTCTGTAGATTTTATTATTTTCCCTTATAACATGGTTATAAGCGAAATTAATAGCATTCTCAATACAGAATGCTTAGTAAAATGTGGATGGAGGGGTTAAAAATAAAAAAATTAACTCACCATATCCACTTGATCACTTAGCTGCTGATCTTTCCTCTCTTCTTCATTCATTAGCTGTCGACTAAAGGACCTGTGATGAGGGCACTGAGCTCATCACATGGTCCAATCACATGGTCCATCACCATGGTGATGGACCATGTGATTGGACCATGTGATGTGACGTCATCACAGGTCCTTTAGCTGGTAGCTAATGCTTGAAGAAGAGAGGAGAGACTACGCGATCAAGTGGATAAGGTGAGTTTATTTTTTTTTATTTTTAACCCCTTACTCTACATTTTACTAAGGATTCTGTGTTGAGAATGCTATTATTTTCCCTTATAACCATGTTATAAGGGAAAATAAAAAAGATCGGGTCCCGTCTCTTAGCAACCTTGCGGCAAAATCGCACTGCATCAGCACTTGATTGCGGATGCTTGCGATTTTCCCGCAGCCCCATTCACTTCTATGGGGCCTACGTTGTGTGAAAAATGCAGAATATAGAGCATGCTGCGATTTTCACGCGACGCAGAAGTGATGCGTGAAAATCACCGCTCATGTGCATAGCCCCATAGAAATGAATGAGTCAGGATTCAGTGCGGGTGCAATGGGTTCACCTCACGCATGGCACCCGCGCGGAAATAACACCTGTGTGAAAGGGGCCTTAGAGTGCATACATGACGAAAAAGGTGTATTGAAAGGAAATGGCTGAGCATCAGAGGTCCAGTGGGCGTGACTTACTGTTAGTTCGGTGGGTGACATATACCCATTGCATACGTGACAGGGAAATTAATATAGTTAATCCATCTGTTAGATTGGTGGGTGACATACAGGTATTGCCATTCTTGGTGTGAGGTACAAAGTCTGTTAGTTCGGTGTGTGAAATATACCCAATTTTTGTGTGAGATACACCTGCATTGCATACATGACAGGGAAATTTATATAGTTAATCCATCTGTTAGATTGGTGGGTGACATATTCCCATTCTTGTTGTGAGGTACACCTGCACTGTATACCTGCAGGTAAATAAATACTGTACAGGTAATCCATCTGTTAGTTCGGTGGGTGAAATATATCCAATTTTTGTGTGAGGTAAACCTGCATTGCATACGTGACAGGGAAATTAATATAGTTAATCTGTCTATTAGTTCTGTGGGTGACCTCAAAGAATGAGGAGAGCATCAAATAAGGGACGTAGCCCTGGTCGGGTTGCTGCTGGTGTTGGTGGAGCTCCGGTTGCAGGGAGAGGACGTGTTTGATCTGTGCCAGCTACGCGCCCAAATGAAACACCTTTCTCAGGTGCACGTAGGGGACAGAACTTTCAGTGTTATTTTGTAGCCCCGAATACCGGTGTACAAATGGTGAGGACAGAACAAGTAGAGGCGGTAGTAGATGTGACTGACAGTGCCTCCAGTTCCTTCACATTGTCTCACACCCGGTCCCTTGCTGAAAGCGCAGAGTTGGCACCTGCAGCCCATGGGCATCTGTCTTTTACCTCACCCCTTTGCAAATCAGCCAAGCAGTCTGAGCCCCAAGTCATGCAGCAGTCTCTTATGCTTTTTGATGACTCTGCTGGCAGGGTTTCCGTAAGCTGGCCACATAGCTCTGCCCCAGAAGTCGAAGAGATTGAGTGCACTGATGCCCAACCACTTATGTTTCAGTATGTGGACATGGGAGGACCACTACAGCACGCTTCTGATGATGTCGAAACACAGGTGCCAACTCCTGTGGCTTTCTGCAGTGTGCAGACCGACAAGAAGGGGAGGGGTGAAGAGTGGGTGAAAGATGATATGGAGGATGATGGGATCCTAGACCCCACATGGAATCAAGGTCATGCGAGTGACGTGTGCAGTTCAGAGGAAGAGGTAGAGGTCACACAGCGCCACCCGCACAGCAAAAGAGCGACCAGGGTGCAAAAGCAGAGAGGCTGCCCCTAGCCAGTATGCCTGCTACTGCCCACCGCACCCAGGGACTGAGCACACCAAAGGCAGTTCTTCAGACAATGTGCTAACAACAAGACGCGAGTGGTTTGCACGCTGTGGCGAGGCATAAATGTTCTAAACCTGAGCCCCACCTGCACGACCAGGTATCTAAATGCAAAGTACGAGCTACAGTGGTGTAAGCACCTCCAAAACCAAGAAAGGTCTCAGGCTCCTCCTGCTCCCTCTTTTGCTGCAGTCTCGGCCTCTTCCTCCCCCTCTGGAGTGACAGTGGCAGCAATGCCACCACCTCCGTCCCCGTCACCAAACATCTCCACACTGTCCCTTGGAAGCATTCAGCTGTCCATCTCTCAAACACTGGAGAGAAAGAGCCATCCCTGCCCTGCACAAACAAGTGGTGGACAAAATTAGGTGTGCACTACGTCTGTAGCAAGGTCCACATAACCACCGATACGTAGACCAGTATGCACGGGCCGGGGTGTTATATCTCTCTGCACATTGGGTAAATGCAGAGGCGGCTGGGCCTGAGGTGGATAGCAGTTTGGCGCATGTCCTTCCGCTACCGAGGATTGCAGGATGTTTCTGTTTGCCTCCTGTTGCCTCCTCCTCCTACTCTGCTTCCTTCTTTACCACCCCCTCATCCGGTCAGCGTAACACCTTTACCACTAACTTCAGCACAGTCAGAGGGAAACAACAGCAGGCTGTTTTGAAACTCATCATGTGCTGAATTTAGTGGTGCAGAGGTTCCTAAAAAACTACCCCCATATGTCAGAGCTGCTGCAGAAAGTGCGGGCCATCTGTGCGCGCCTTCGGTGTTCTCTCCCTGCTGTTGCTCGCCTGTCTGTGCTGCAGCATAACTTCGGCCTTCCTGCTTACCAACTCAAATGTGACATACCCACAAGGTGGAACTGCACCTTACACATGCTGGAGAGACTGTGCGACCATAAGCAGGCGATAGTGGAGTTTCAGCTGCAGCATGCACGGTGAGTCGCTCTGCAGAACAGCACCACTTCAACACCAACGATGATGGAAGAGGATTTGGCACAGGAGGAAGAGGAGGAGGAAGTGGGATCTTTTCCACAGTTATCAGGCCAGTCATTCACAAATGGCTGGGAGGATGGGTTCCTGCACCAACATTGGACAGGTACAAAACTGTCCAGCCAGGGCACAGTTCTGGAGGATGAGGAGGACGAGGATCATGATGAGGAGGAACCGTGCTCACAGAATGGTGGCACCCAAAGTAGCTCATTGGCATTAGAGATGCCCCAAACTATTCACTGGCGAACATTGCATGTTCGCATTCTCCGCGGCGGGCGAACATATGCGATGTTCGATTAACCCTTTATACGTCATCATTGAGCAAACTTTGACCCTGTACCTCACAGTCAGCAGACACATTCCAGCCATACGGTGTTCATTTTAGGACATGGTCAGATATCAGAGTCAACTATCAAAATAATGCCAATGTGACACCTGACACCTGACACCTGACACCTGACTGAATTGAAGTTATGTGTGACCGCTGATATCTGACTACTGACAAAGTCAGGTGTCAGGGGTCAGTCTCACTATTAACTTTAGTTTAATCCTTCTTTTCATACACTGAATGGCATAGATGAATAAAATGCCAAATAAACCTTAACTGATCTTATAGCTCAACGGTAGTTTGTATGTTTTGCGTCCAAAGACCATAGGTTCAAATCCCCTTTAATACTTCATTGTATTGTACATTAAATTAGTGCCCACTTTACAATGGTGCTGCCCATTTAATCTTTAATAAAATAAAAAAGGACTACTTACAGTACTCCTTGTCACCTGTTTAATGTAATAAAAAGAAAATTCCAAGCTCATAATTTTAGTCAGGTTTAGACAGGAAAGGGGATTTGAACCTATGGTCTTTGGACGCAAAACATACAAACTACCATTGAGCTATAAGATCAGTTAAGGTTTACTTGGCATTTTATTCATCTATGTCATTCAGTGTATGAAAAGAAGGATGAAACTAAAGTTAATAGTGAGGCTGACCCCTGACACCTGACTTTGTCAGTAGTCAGATATCAGCGGTCGCACATGACTTCAATTTTCCTCATATCTACAATTTAATAAAATTAAATTTTTTTAAGGGCTGGAAGGGGATTTGAACCCTAAGGTTCTAATCACAAGAGAGATGCACAACCACTGAGCTATAAGATCAGTTAAGGTTTACTTGGCATTTTATTCATCTATGCCATTCAGTGTATGAAAAGAAGGATGAAACTAAACTTAGGCCTCTTTCACACTAGTGTTTTAGCTTTCCGTCCTAGAGATCCGTCGTCGGGTCTCTAGGACGGAAAGCTACTGATCAGGATTATCCCCATGCATCCTGAATGGAGAGAAATCCGTTCAGGATGCATCAGGATGTCTTCCGTTCAGTATGTCAACGTTTTTGGGCGTTGACAAAAGCGCAGCATGCTGCGGATTTGTCTCCGTCCAAAAATCCGGAAGACATGCCGTAACGCCGGATCGGAATTAATGCCCATTGAAGGGCATTAGTCTGGATCGGCCTTTAACTAAGCGTCGTTTCGCGCATTGCGGAACCGGCGTTTAGCTTTATCAATAGTTTACTATGGCAGCCAGGGCGCTAAAGTCCTGGTTGCCATAGTAAGATAGAGGGAGCGGGGAGCAGCATACTTACATTCCGTGCGGCTCCCGGGGCGCTCTAGGATGACGTCAGGGCGCCCCAGTGCATAGATCACGTGATCGCACGGATCACGTGATCCATGCGCGCGGGGCGCTCTGACGTCATTCAGGAGCGCCCGGGGAGCCGCACGGAATGTAAGTATGCCGCTCCCCCATCTCCCCACTGCTACTATGGCAACCAGGACGCTAGTAGCGTCCTGGCTGCCATAGTAACACTGAAAGCATTTTGAAGACTGATCAGTCTTCAAATGCTTTCAGTTCACTTGCGTTGTGCAGGATCCGGCGTGCATTCCGACGACGGAAGTGCACGCCGGATCCTAACAACGCTAGTGTGAAAGAGGCCTTAATAGTGAGACTGACCCCTGACACCTGACTTTGTCAGTAGTCAGATATCAGTGGTCGCACATGACGTCAATTTGCCTCATATCTACAGTTTAATAAAAGTAAATTTTTTTAAGAGCTGGAAGGGGATTTGAACCCTAAGGTTCTAATCACAAGACAGATGCTTTACCACTGAGCTATAAGTTCAGTTAAGGTTTACTTGGCATTTTATTCATCTATGCCTTTCAGTGTATGAAAAGAAGGATGAAACTAAAGTTAATAGTGAGGCTGACCCCTGACACCTGACTTTGTCAGTAGTCAGATATTAGCGGTCACAGATAACTTCAATTCGGTCAGGGGTCAGGAGTCAGGAGTCAGGAGTCAGGAGTCAGGAGTCAGGTGTCACATTGGCATTATTTTGATAGTTGACTCTGATATCTGACCATGTCCTAAAATGAACACCGTACAGCCAATCAGCATACCCTCCCTCCTAGACCCTCCCACCTCCTATCAAAAAGCAAGGACTGCATCCATCTTAGATTCATTCTGAAGCTGCAGAGTTAGAGCAGGGAGAGTGCTGCTGCTGAATTAATAGGGAAAGCGTTAGCTAGGCCGGTGTTCTGTGTCCACTCCAGTCCTCAAAGACTCATCGGCCTCTTTCACACGAGCGTGTCCAGATTAGGCCCCATTCACACGTCTGTAGTGTGTTGCGGATGCGCAAATTGCGGATCAGCAACACACCATGCCGGCACTCCCCATAGAGGTCCCTATTCTTGTCCGCAGGCTGCGGACAAGAATAGGACATGCTCTATCTTTTGCTCTATCATAGTGTGCTCTCCACATCACGTCCGGCCCTATTCACAATGAATGGGTCCGCATCCATTCCGCAGATTTGCGGAATGGATGTGGACAAAAATTGCGGATGTGTGAATGGGGCCTTAGATCCGGATGTGTTGCGGATGCGTTCAGTGAAAACCGTGCGATTTCACAGGCAAAGCCATTCAGTTTTTCCTGCAATTGCATTCAGTTGTTCAGTTTTTTTCCGTGCGGGTGCAATGCGTTTTGATGCGTTTTTCAAGCACGTGATAAAAAACTGAAGGTTTACAAACAACATCTCCTAGCAACCATCAGTGAAAAACGCAACGCACCCGCACTTGCTTGCGGATGCAATGCGTTTTTCATGCAGCCCCATTCACTTCTATGGGGCTAGGGCGTGAAGAAACGCAGAATATAGAACATGCTGCGATTTTCACGCAACGCACAAGTAATGCGTGAAAAAAAAACGCTCATGTACACAGACCCATTGAAATGAATGGGTCAGGATTCAGTGCGGATGCTATGTGTTCACGTCACGCAATGCACCCGCGTGGAAAACTCGCTCATGTGAAAGGGGCCATCTGCTGTAAGGACAGCGTCCTGACAGCACCCCCAAAAAGCCCTTTTTAGGGCTGGTGCATCAGTTTGCTTTTATTTGCGCTTTTCTGGGGTGATCACAGACAAGCGCAGCCGCCTGTCCACAGCCAATGTGGACAAGTTAATCTTCATTAAAAAGAAACAGGGATAAATCCCACAGGACTTGTCCTTACTTTGTGCTGAGTAAATAAGTATACCAGCCACACCCAGTCATTGTTATACTCCAGCACTTTCTCTTTGCACTCTCTCTTCTATTTCCCAATGTTTTGGGTTCTTCCCAAGTAAAAAAATTTAAAATAAAATTAAAAAATGAAAAATTATTAAACTACCTACACTGCCACGTCCACTGCCTCCTCAACCTCCTACTCCACTTTGACCTCAGCCTCCACATTTGTTTGCAGGGCAATAGTCTTGCTCTTTCCCCCATTTTGCTTCATTTTGCAGCCCTCTAGCCCTTACTATGACTATTTTACAGGCATTTTAGTGCCCCAAACTTTGGGTCCCCATTGACTTTAATGGGGTTTGGATTGGGGGTCAAGTTCGGATCCCGAACCCGAACTTTGAGCCAAAGTTCCACTGAACCCGGCGATCCCTAGCCTTCCAGGTGTTTGCTCATCCCTAATTATGGATTCCATTACCACGGACCAATTCTATGACAGAATGCATAATGGAATGCCTTTAGAGGCATTCCGTTATTCATTCCGTCATAATAGAAGTCTATGGGCTGCAAAACGGACTCCCCTGCATAACGGAAATGGGATGGATTCGTTTTGAAGCCCATAGACTTCCATTATGATGGAATGAATAACGGAATGCCTCTAAAGGCATTCCGGTATGCATACCGTCATAGAATTGTGTTATGGTCCGTGGTAACATAATCCATAACGCAATTCACCTTTTACCACCAAACGAAGTGTGAACAAATTTCAAAATGAAAGCTAACATGAAAGCTAACTTGATTTATAATTGTGAACATGAAGGCAAACTTTTTTCTCATTATCTAATACATAAAAGCCCTCTTAGTGTTGATAAAAGAAGTTTGAGTAAAGGCAAACTATAAACTAAGAAATGCTAAATGGACAATTTGGATAATGGGAAACAAACTAGTGGATTAAAGCTCTTTACATTTAAAAAGAATAAAATTAAATTGAAATCTAGTGAGAAGGGTATTGTCTATGTGTAAAAATAAAGGGCCAACGACAAGGCCTCTATTACACAACCAGGCTCCCATGGCTAATATCGGACATAATTCCTTAAGATAAAATTTATTAAGGTGACACCAAGTCCCATTTCCTAACTGGTCGGTCTTAGACTTTTTGACGAGAATACTCATTCTGTCTCTATGCATAACCAAATCTTTTAAAAGTAATGGTGCTGTTGATGTTCTATTAACAGATGTAATTTTGCTGCTCTGTAAGGCTCCGAAAAAAGAGATTCAAAAAGCTGCTTTAAATAAAGAGACCTCGTATGATGAAGAACAAACCGATGGTAAGTGGTCCATAACGTTTTTAAAATTCTCCAACGATAACGGTTTAGTTCTGATTGACTCTTGTTTAATTCTTCTGGAACCCTTTAATATTTGTTTAGCTAAAAAAATTCAGAAAATGGGGTGACGTTAAGTGTTTTTTGAAAAAATTAAATACCGTATATAATTTTTTGTATATAGTCTCCTTTCTTCCCATGAAAAGTAATAAATGTAACGTATCACTGTCCCTGATGTCTATGTTGTTAGCCAAGCAAAATCGCTGACAATTTAGCCATGCGGCTGAGTAAGCAGCCCATGTTGCAGTTGCTAGTGAGTCCTGTAAAAATCCTCTCAAATATCCAGTATCAAGTTCCAGAGAATTTCCCGACATGGAGTCCCTTCCTTGTCTGCATCTGGGACGATTCTTCTGAACAAAGCGATGTTCTGCCGAGACAGTGAGTCGGCTATTAAGTTATACCTACCCTCAACATATTTGGCCTTCAACCAAATATTATTACGTAAGCAGAACAAAACTATCTGACGCAACAATATTAAAAAAGCTGGGGATTGTGCGGAAAGGCAATTTATAGAAAATACTACGCCCTTGTTGTCAGAATTTAAAAGAATACATCTATTACTAAAGTCATCTTCCCATATGGTTAAAGCTACAAGGACCGGAAAGAGTACTAGAAAATTGATATTTTTCATAAATGGTCTATCCAACCATTTTTTAGGCCATTTTTCAGATGACCAATGGGTCCTGGAACATGCTCCATATCCTACGGATGCAGCAGCATCCGTAAATAGTTGTAAGGAATCTGAATCTATGAATTCTTGCTGCCAGATGGTCCTGCCGATAGACTCTTTTAATTGCGTATTTAATCTGATATGATCATATGGATTTTTAATACCGGTAGTAGCCGTGTAAAGCCTTTTTGAAAAGATTCGTCCCAGTGGGATTATCCTTGAGATAAAATTCAAAGAGCCTAGGACGGATTGTAACTTTTTAAGGGTTGTCTTTTTCAGTCTAAGTAATTCATTCAATTTAGTTTTGGTATCCTCGATTTTTTCCTCAGGAATTTTAAATTCCATATTTTCGGAATCCACAAACTTTCCTAAGAACTTTATTGTTCTAGTCGGGTAAATAGTTTTTTCCTCAGCTAAATGGATATTTAAATATTCCGCAATTTCCTTGAAAGTGACTAACAAATTAATACAGTCTTCTGAATCTTCCTTTCCAATGAAAAGGAAGTCATCAAGATAGTGTATTATGTACCCCTCTTTGCAATGCTCTTCCAGTAGCCAGTGTAGAAAAGTGGAAAACGCTTCAAAGTAGAAGCAGGAAAGTGAGAACCCTATTGGTAAAGCCTTATCGAAATAAAATTTCCCATTTAAATGAAATCCTAAAGAATTATAACCAATAGGATTAATCGGGAGTAAACGAAATGCGGATTTGATGTCTGTTTTAGACATAAATGCATTTTCCAGATTTTCTCAATAATGATAAGGCTAAGTCAAAGGAGGCGTAATGGACAGAAGTTACATTTTTATCAATCATATCATTCAAAGACCCATCCTTGGGGAACGACAAATTGGGAATTAGGCAAAAACTGTTAGTCTCTTTCTTTGGAACTAGGCCTAGAGGAGAAATTCTGAAATTTTTGAATGGTGGGTATAAAAAAGGACCCGCTACTCTGTTTTCAGAGATTTCCTTGTCAATTTTTTCCTGAACTATAATTTTATTAACATTAACCAACTTAGCATTATCAACGAAAAAACATCCACAACCATTGTAACTAGGAACATAAAATCCATGAGAAAAACAATCAGTGAGAAGCTGCGCCATCCGCCTGTTTGGATAGTACTTTAAGTAGTGCAAGATTCTTGGCAGCCTCAGAGGAGTCACCAGTTCGATTGGACTCTTTATTGGGGTATCCATGCTTTTAAAAGCATTTGGAAACAGAGTGGGCCCCTGAACAAAAGCTGCATTCATGTTTATACTTGCAGACCATCCTTTAAAATGTCTTTGAAAATGGTGGTACTCCCTAAATAAATTGATTGCAGAGAGGTTTTCCTCATGTGTTTTGCTATGGTTTATAATGGGTACAAACAATGTGAAAATCTATTGCAAATAGCTCGATTAATTCAATGTTTTATGTAGCTCAACTGAGAGGTAGAGAATTACCCCTTACTGCCTTAGAGAAAGCTGAAGATTCCCCCGAATACAGAATAGATTGTAGAAGACAGTTTGCCATTTTCGATCCTACTGGAGGATCGATACATATTTTAACCCTTTTGCTGCCAGTGATGTTTGGACATTTTGCACCTCTGGTAGCCAGGACCATTTTCACAATTTTGACATGTACAAATAAAACATAAATTATAAAATAAAATTTAAAAAATCATATTATCCCCCCAAAACCATACTTTTTATAATTTTTTTTAAAAACAAACACCTGGCACATTGTCAAAATGCAACTTAGTACTTTATACACACAGACACCGTCATGCAACTTTATGGTAAATTGTAATTTTACATAAAAGTTGGGTGTAGTGGGTAAAACTAACACAAGCAAAAATTTATATGAACTACACCTCCTAAAAATAAAAGTTCAATATGTGCAGAATTCATACCACCTAGGCTTAAATCTACATGCACACATCTTACAGTCTTTGAAAAGTAAGTATACCCAAAAGCCTATATACTCTATTTCCTGAAAGCAGACAAGCTGATGATTGCAGTTGCCTTGACAGACTGTTGACAACCATCTCAATCTTCAGATAACTTTGTGACAAACAGGAATTATTTTAAAAAGATCCATTAAAACAAACATTTGCACCTAAAGCTCATATCCAACCAGGTTTAAATGTAAAAACAGGTAAAATGCTATTTATAAAGGTGTGCAAATCCTATGCTTGTGCTCCTAAAAATACTGGAGCAGAGGCCATGTAATACATGGTCATCATCCACATATGTGCTAAAAATGTATACCAATCAGGGCAAACAGCTTCTCTATTACCAGAATCTACATTTTCTGAGAGCATAGAACATACCGTGTATATGTATGTAACGTAATTTTCTATCCTCCTTTACAAGCTGCAATCCTACTTAGCAGTGATAAAACCTTAACCTAACATATTGCAGTAATTAAGGCACTTTTAGACGGGTATAATATGGGTGCTTTATTACTCCCATATTATGGATACAACACCTGAACCTTCTGTAGTTCATCAGAAAAAATGAGTAATATCGCCATACTTCCGTTTCTCATGAACCATGGGAGGTCCATGTGATGAATCCTTAAGAGGGGCACAAAAAGAGGCCCCTTTATTACACCTGTCTGAAAAACATATAATGTGGTTTAAAAATAATACCGCAATTGAAAACTATTGATTTTGGAGACAGTCAATTGAGTGAAAAATGTCTTTTGTGACTGATGAACATTTTCCATCTCTCAGAAATATATTAGATTCCTTTATAATAATAATTGTATTGCTATTACTAGAGATGAGCGAAGTTTTGAAACATTCGATTCGTCAACTTCATTGAAGTTAGCCAAGAAATTTGATTTGTTATGAATTAATTTGTCACAAATTGCTATAAATGAGGCATACCTGGGCCACTCTGGCTTAGGGTATGACCACATGGAGCGGCCGCACTGGGGACGGGTTGCGGTCATGCTACTGTGAAGAACTGTGCAACCAATTAGCAGCTGCCTTTCATTTAATAATGAAGACCGCATTGTATAGTTCAGAGATGGCCAACCTGCGGCTCTCCAGCTGTTGCAAAACTACAACTCCCAGCATGCTACAAGCTCCCTACAGCTATCAGCCTACAGCAGGGAATGCTGGGAATTGTAGTTTTACAACAGCTGGAGAGCCGCAGGTTGGCCATCCCTGGTATAGTTGGTCTTCATTGTTAATGGCCGAGCGGCACCTTTAATGCACTGTTAAACAGGGGCTGTTGTTGGTATGGGGTTTGGCTGGTTAGGTGGGGACTCAATATGTAAATCATTGCTGTTCTTGCCTGCAATCTCCTGCAGATTATTTGACAGTAAACACTGAATATTAATCTGCTCTTGCATACCCACTTCTTCAACCCCAGCGTTCTCCTGGCCTACAGGTGGAGGCTAGTGTTGATCGAGCACCAAAGTGCTTGGGTGCTTGGGCCAAACACATTGGGATGCTCGGGTGCTCTACCGAGCACCTGAGCACAATGGAAGTCAATGGGAGAACCCAAGCATTAAACCGGGCACCCCCTGCTCTGAAGAGGGGAGGGTGTCTGGTTCATAGGAAAAGTTCAGAAATTAATGAAAATAATAACAAAATAGTTCGGGAACAGCACGGGTAGGATGTCTGCATCCATCTTGGACTCCCAGGTCGCTGCTGGGAACGATGTTGTCCAAGTAGTACGCCACTTTTACAGACTGACAATAATGCGCACAAAACCAAAGATAAAATTGATTTTAGAGGAAAAATTGTTAGGAAACATTCTTTCCTGTATATTTACTTTTATATAAAGTGTAAGTGCTGCCAAAAATTACAAGCAAGAGGCACTCCGATACAACCTATATATCACATAAAGGAGGGCCTCATTCACATTGTGGTACAATTGTTCAGGTAGTGGGACTCCTACACTCATAAAGCCTATGCACTTAGTGAAAGGGCTGCCAAAAATTTCAAGGAATCGGCACTCCAATACACTTTTTGTTTCACATAATGGAGGGCATTATACACACCCTTTAAAAATGATGATTGATGGCCAGCTGGTGACCCTCAAAAATTTTTGGAGCAAGGGCCTGCTGATCTGACCATCTAAAACATTAGGGGCAAGGGCCTGCTGCTGAGCTGACCCTCTAAAACATTAGGGGTAAGGGTCTGCTGTTGAGCTGACCATCAAAAAAATTACGCTTGAGGGCCTGCTGCTAAGCTGACCCTCTAAAACATTATGGTTGATGGCCCGCTGCTGAACTGACCCTCTAAAACATTATGGTAGAGTGACTGCTGCTTAGCTGACCATTGAAAAAATTAGAGTGTTTAAAGCAGGCCGGGTCGCCTGATTACTTCAGCTAGGAATAATGGAATAGGACTCCAGTTTTATTTTGTGGATTTTTGGAACTGGGGCCATGATTAGGAGGGACGGCCAGGGGCATCCGTATTGCACCGCTAGAGGTGAAATTCTTGGACCAGCGGAAGACGAACCACAACGAAAGCATTTGCCAAGAATGTTTTCATTAATCAAAGAACGAAAGTCGGAGGTTCGAAGACGAACCATTGTGGTTCCGACCATAAATGATGTCGACTGGCGATCCAGAGGCATTAGTCCCATGACCCGCCGAGCAGCTTCCGGGAAACCAAAGTCTTTGGGTTTCAGGGGGAGTATGGTTGCAAAGCTGAAACTTAAAGGAATTGACAGAAGGGCACCACGAGGAGTTGAGCCTGCGGCTTAATTTGACCCAACACGGGAAACTGCTCCCCGCCAGGACACGGAAAGGATTGACAGATTGATAGCTCTTTCTCGATTATGTGGGTGGTGGTGCATGGCCGTTCTGAGTTGGAGCGATTTGTCTGGTTAATTCCGATAACGAACGAGACTCCTCCATGCTAACTAGTTACATGAGGATTGTGTTGACCAGACTCTTGGATAGTGAGACTGGACTTTTAGGTGAGGGCTTGCTGGTAAGCTGAGCCTGTAAAAATTGTAGGTGAGGGCCTGCAGGTGAGCTGACCTTCTGAAAAGATTGTTGGTGAGAGCCTGCAGGTGAGCTGACCCTGTAAAACATTAAATGTGATGGCCTTCAGGTGAGCTGATCCTGTAAAAGATTGTAGATGAGGGCCTGGTGGTTAGCTGACCCTCTAAAACATTAGGGGTGAGGGTCTGCTACTGAGCTGACCATTTAAAAAATTATGGGAGAGTGCCTGCTGCTTAGCTGATTATCGAAAAAATTATGGTTGAGGGCCTTCTGCTGAGCTGACCATCGAAAAAATTAAGGTTGAGGGCCTGCTGCTGAGCTGACCATCGAAAAAATTATAGTTGAGGGCCTGCTGCCGCTTTGGTGTCTCTAGAAAACCTTGGGCCAATCGCACGTCCCCGTGACGGCGACGATCCATTCGGATGTCTGCCCTATCAACTTTTGATGTTATTTTATCTGCCTACCATGCTGACCACGGGTAACGGGGAATCAGGGTTCGAATCGGGGAGGTAGCAACGAAAAATAACAATACAGGACTTTTTCTAGGCCCTGTCATTGGAATGAGTAAACTTTCAATACTTTAAAGGGAGTCTGTCACCAAAACTGGACGTTGTACACTGCCTACATGTGGTTCTAGCACAACTACCCATGATTACAGTGGTACCTTTGTTCTTTTGGTGTCACTTTCAGCAGCTGAAAAAACGATGTTTATTCCATATGCAAATAGGGCTCACAAGTGCCCAGGGTCGGGGTTTGTAGTGTAGGTGCCCAGGCAGCTCTGCCTTTTTTTCATAATCCTCCTCCCCAGCCTCTTTCTTGTCCCGTCCTGTAAGTCCGTTACGTAATCCCCAGTACAGGCCGAGATCCCGTGCGTGCGCAGTTCACTCCCACCCAAGCATGAGCTCTGGCCGCTGGTGCATGCACACTAGATGTATTGATGCTGCTGCCCACAATCACAGTGCGCATGCACCATTGCAAAACCAGCAGCCAGAGCTCATACCTGGGGTGTGAGTGAACTGCGCACGCGCGGGATCTCGGCCTGTACTGGGAATTACGCAATGGACTTACAGGGCAGGACAAGAAAGAGGCTAGGGAGGAGTAATATGAAAAAAAGGCAGAGCGGCCTGGGCACCTACACCACAAACCCCACCCCTGGGCACTTGCGAGCCCTATTTGCATATGTATTAAACATCGTTTTTTCAGCTGCTGAAAGTGACACCAAAAGAACAAAGGTACCACTGTAATCATGGGTAGTTGTGCTAGAACCACATGTAAGCAGTGTATTACGTCTAGTTTTGGTGACAGACTCCCTTTAACCAGGATCTATTGGAGGGCAAGTCTGGTGCAAGCAGATGACTCGCTCCCGGCCTCCACAACGTTCACCCAGTGTACCGTCAGGGTGAGGATTGTGTTGACCAGACTCTTGGATAGTGAGACTGGACTTGTAGGTGAGGGACTGCTGGTGAGCTGACTCTAAAAAAGATTGTAGGTGAGGGCCTGCAGGTGAGCTGACCCTCTAAAAGGTTGTAGGTGAGGGCCTTAAGGTGAGCTGACCCTGTAAAACATAATATGTGAGGGCCTGCAGGTGCGCTGACCCTCTAAATCATTATATGTGAGGGCCTGCAGGTGAGCTGACCCTGTAAAAGATTGTAGGTGAGGGCCTGCAGGTGAGCTGACCCTGTAAAATATTGTAGGTGAGGGCCTGCAGGTGAGCTGACCCTGCAAAACATTATATTCGAGGGCCTGCAGGTGAGCTGACCCCGTAAAAGACTGTAGGTGAGGGCCTGCTGGTGAGCTGACCCTGTAAAAGATTGTAGGTGAGGGCCTGCTGCTGAGCTGACCCTGTAAAGCATTATATGCAAGGGCCTGTAGGTGAGCTGACCCTGTAAAACATTATATTCGAGAGCCTGCAGATGAGCTGACTCTGTAAAAGATTATATGTGATGGCATTATATGCGACGAATAAGCATGTTGATATGATGGAAGAGGAGGATGAGAAAAGGAAGATTCAGCCACCCTTCATGGTGGAAGGGGTGCATGGGAATACAGTGTATTCAAGACATTATAAACATATCTAAAGTGTCTTTATGTTCATCAGCTTTCCTCTGGTGGAGTTGAGAAGTCAGGGGTAATCCAGGCCTTGTTCATTATTATAGGAGTCAACCTTTCAGCGCTTTCAATTGACAGGTGGAAATGCTTATCTGTTAAAATGCCACTAGCAGCACTAAATACCTGTTCAGACAAAACGCTGGTGGCAGGGCAGGCCAGCAGCTCCAAGGCGTAGAGCGCCAGTTCGTGCCACGTGTACAGCTTGGACACTCAGTAGTTGTAAGGCATTGAGGGATCATTGAGGACACTGACACAGTCTTCTATGTACTCCTTCACCATCTTCCAAAATGTTTCCTTTTGACAGTAGGCCATGCATCAGGGTGAGGGTGCTGACAGGGTGTCATGAAACTGTCCCAGGCTTTGGAGAGTGTTGGCCTGCCTCTGTTGGAACTGCTGTGTGTTCACCTTGTCTCCCCTCCTCTGTTGCACAAGGAACTACGGACTCAAAATTTTTTGAGCAATTTTTCAACAAGGACCTTCTGGTATTGCACCGTTTTGCTCGTCCTCTCCACCAGAGTAATGAGAGATGAGAAGTTCTCTTTGTAGGAGGGGTTGAGGAGGGTGAACAACCAGTAATCTGTGTTGTCTAAAATGCATATAACATGAGGGTCGCGGGAAAGGCAGCCTAACATGAAGTCATCCATGTGTGCCAGAGTACCAACAGGCAAGACTTCGCTGTCGTCATCAGGAGGATGACTCTCAATCTCCTCATCCTCTTCTTCTGCCTGCCCATGCTGAAGAGATGGAATTAAACTTCCATGGGTACTACCCTCTGTAGCGGAGGCAACTGTCTCCTGCTCCTCCTCCTCCTCTTCATAGTCCAATTTGTGCTGAGAAGATAAACTGAGGGTGGTGTGGCTATCAACCTGTGTAATGTCTTCCCCCATTTCCACCTCTTCCACCTGCATAACGTCGTCCATAATTGTGAGCAGCAAGCCCCCTCTGTACTGCTGTCCTCGCTCGGCTTTCCACCTTACCAGGTTGAGTCAGTGACTTCATCGTCCACCACCACCTCTTTCACTTCACCTCACTCTGCTCATCCTCCTGACTTGTTGACCTAACCACAACCTCAGTGATTGACAACTCTCTGTCATCCTCTTCATCAACCTCATGAGACAGTAATTGCCATTGACTTAATGGCAACTGTGTCTCATCATCATCCACCTCATTAAATAGTAATTGCCGTTCCCCACCATCATCTTTTTGTGACTGTGGATGCTCAAAAGGTTGGGAATCAGGGCACAAGATCTGTCCCTCTTCAAGCGTGCTTGGCGAGAGGGCCAAATGAAGGAATGGCGATGAAAAGAGGTCCTCGGAATATCCGAGCCTGGGATCACTTGTTTGCCCAGACTCTCCATGGCTGGAGGAAGGAGGATCAGGGTGAGCAGTGTGTTGTCCAGACTCCTGGCTACTGAGACTGGACTTGGTGGAAGACAGGGTGGTTAACCGACTGGAAGCATTATCTGCTGCAATCCAACCGGCCACCTGGTCGTACTGGTCTGACTTCAAGAGTGCTGTCCTGCGCCGCCCTGCAAACAGTCTGGGACATGAAGCTAGGTATCGTGGATGATTGTTTTTCTTGTGCTCTGGCAGCAGGCACAGTTTCAACGCGCCCAGGGCCACAGCCTCTGCGTGCACCATAAGCATCACGGCCACTTCCCAGTCCCTCACTGCTTGCCTTCTTCATTTAAAATGTTATATATGCTTGAAAATATGTCACACTTACAATAGCGTAGGATTTGGAAGTGTATGCGCAACATTTTTTTAAAAGGTATTTGGGATGTGGAAACGTCACACAGGAGATATCCCGCAGATAATGTCAATGCTGTCACCAGCGGCTAATAAAAAATTACAGGGAATGTGTGTCACAGATATTTGGGATGAGGAAACGTTATACAGGAGAGGTACCACAGGTAATGTCACTGAATGCAGCGTCTACAGAAAAAGTACACTGTATTTCACAGATAAAAATTTTATGTGCACATGTTACACTGGAGATTGTCCCCTGGTAATGTCACTGTCAGAAGCGGACACCGTCTATTGAAAAAGTAACCTGTATGTCACTGATACATTTTTTGAACACACACGTTACACTGGAGATATTCCCCTGATAATGTCGGTGTCAGAAGCTGACACCATCTATTGACAAAGTACACTGTATTTCACTGATACATTTTTTAACTGTACACAGTACACTTTAGATGTACCCCTGGTAATGTCACTGTCAGAAGCGGACACCGTCTATTGAAAAAGTACACTGTATGTCACATTTACATTTTTTCAGCGTACACGTTACACTGCAGATGGGGTGCAACTAATGTCACTGTCCGCAGCGGACACCATCTATGGAAAAGGTTCACTGGATGTCAATGATATTTTTGGAATGCGCACACTTTACACAGGAGATGTGGTGCAGATAATTTAACTGTCTGCAGCTGCCTATTAGATGCTATTTAGTGCAGGATGCGCAAAAAAAAATATATTGCTGCTGCCACACACAATAGTCCTTAAAAGGACTTTTGGGTCTCTGAAAAGTTTTTCTAATAAAACTAGTGCAATATCAATCCCTACACTAAAACAAAAAGAGAAATCCAGCACTCTAACTCTTGCTTAAGCCATATTTTCCTTTATTGTGGTAAAAATAATTCGTGCAGCAATACAACCTCCATCAAACAGTTTGCGTCTCGTCTACGCGTTTCGAACAATCCTGTTCTTAATTATGACATTGGTACACTGTCTGTCCCTTCCAATGCACAGCGCTCCCTGACTAAGACTGAGCAAAACACGCGGATGATGCGTTCCGGACAGCCAATCACTGTAATGTCAGTAACCAACATAGCTACGACATTACAGTGGGGGCAATACTTACCTGCACGTTTACTGTCTCTGTAGCAGCCAAGAAACGTGCGGCGAAGAGACTTGAGCATTGTGCTCAAGCACATGCGGTACTCGGCCGAGTACCACCATGTGCAGAGCATCGAGATGATCAAGGGGAACTGCTGTTCGGCTGAGCATGCTCGATCAACACTAGTGGGAGCTCTTCTTCTGCCATTTGCTTTTCCTCCTTTTCCACATCATCTAATACCAATGATATGTCATCACTAATATCCAGCTCCTCCTCTTTCTGCATCTTGCCAACTTTTCTAGGACATTAAGATTATGAAGGATGATTTTGAAGAAGTAATTCCAGCAAAGAGGATGGATGGTCATCATTAAGACCTGGCCCCCCTAAGAGGTGCAGACTGGATGGTATTGGTTGGCACGCTGACAGTGGAATAATAAAGGCTTGCGTCTTATTGGTAGAGATGGCCCGAACTATCCGCCGGCGAACAGTTCCCGGCGAACATAGCTTGTTCGAGTTCGCCTCTGCCGGGCGAACATATGCTATGTTCGGTCCGCCCCCTATACATCATCATTGAGCAAACTTTGACCCTGTACCTCACAGTCAGCAGACACATTCCAGCCAATCAGCAGCATACCCTCCCTCCCAGACCCTCCCACCTCCTGCACAGCATCCATTTTAGATTCATTCTGAAGCTGCAGTCTTAGTGAGAGGAGGGAGAGTGTAGTAGCTGCTGATTTAATTGGGAAATAGATAGCTAGGCTAGTGAATTCAGTGTCCACTCCAGTCCTGAAAGACTCATCTGATCTCTGCTGTAAGGACAGCGTCCTGACAGCACCCCAAAAAGCCCTTTTTAGGGCTGCAACATTAGTCTACTTTTTTTTTTTCCTTTATATACATATTGCAGTTGCCTGGCCTGCCTGTGTGTGAGGAGCTGCAGGCCCACAGACTGTAGTGTGCCCACTGCCAGTGCCCACCCCTGTCATCCCGTGTGGTACAGGACTTTGCATCAAAAAAGGCATTTAATTTTTACACTTTAATCTAAGGTTAGTTGCCTGCCAGTGTGTGTCAGGCTGACTTCCACTGACTGTAGTGTGCCCACTGCCAGTGCCCACCCCTGTCATCCCATGTGGTACAGGACTTTGCATCAAAAAAGGCATTTAATTTTTACACTTTAATCTAAGGTTAGTTGCCTGCCAGTGTGTGTCAGGCTGACTTCCACTGACTGTAGTGTGCCCACTGCCAGTGTCCACCACTCATACCGGCTGGCACAGGACTTTGCATAAAAAGGCATTTAATTTTTACACTTTAGTGTAATTTCAGCTGCTTGCCTGCTGCTAGTGTGTGTCAGGCCGACTTCAACTGACTGTAGTGTGCCCACTGCCAGTGCCCACCCCTGTCATCCCGTGTGGCACAGGACTTTGCTTAAAAAAAGGCACTTAATTTTTACACTTTAATCTAAGGTTAGTTGCCTGCCAGTGTGTGTCAGGCTGACTTCCACTGACTGTAGTGTGCCCACTGCCAGTGTCCACCACTCATACCGGCTGGCACAGGACTTTGCATAAAAAGGCATTTAATTTTTACACTTTAGTGTAATTTCAGCTGCTTGCCTGCTGCTAGTGTGTGTCAGGCCGACTTCAACTGACTGTAGTGTGCCCACTGCCAGTGCCCACCCCTGTCATCCCGTGTGGCACAGGACTTTGCTTAAAAAAAGGCACTTAATTTTTACACTTTAATCTAAGGTTAGTTGCCTGCCAGTGTGTGTCAGGCTGACTTCCACTGACTGTAGTGTGCCCACTGCCAGTGTCCACCACTCATACCGGCTGGCACAGGACTTTGCATAAAAAGGCATTTAATTTTTACACTTTAGTGTAATTTCAGCTGCTTGCCTGCTGCTAGTGTGTGTCAGGCCGACTTCAACTGACTGTAGTGTGCCCACTGCCAGTGCCCACCCCTGTCATCCCGGTGGCACAGGACTTTGCTTAAAAAAGGCATTTAATTTTTACACTTTAATCTAAGGTTCAGCTTGCCTCTGCCAGTGTGTGTCAGGCTGACTTCCACTGACTGTAGTGTGCCCACTGCCAGTGTCCACCACTGTCATACCGGCTGGCACAGGACTTTGCATAAAAAAGGCATTTAATTTTTACACTTTAGTCTAATGTTCAGCTGCTTGCCTGCTGCTAGTGTGTGTCAGGCCGACTTCCACTGACTGTAGTGTGCCCACTGCCAGTGTCCACCACTCATACCGGCTGGCACAGGACTTTGCATAAAAAGGCATTTAATTTTTACACTTTAGTGTAATTTCAGCTGCTTGCCTGCTGCTAGTGTGTGTCAGGCCGACTTCAACTGACTGTAGTGTGCCCACTGCCAGTGCCCACCCCTGTCATCCCGTGTGGCACAGGACTTTGCTTAAAATAAGGCACTTAATTTTTACACTTTAATCTAAGGTTAGGTTGCCTGCCAGTGTGTGTCAGGCCCACTTCCACTGACTGTAGTGTGCCCACTGCCAGTGCCAACCACTGATACCGGGTGGCACAGTAGCTTGCCGATAAATAAGGCATTTAATTTTTAGACAGTAGTCTAAATTCAGTTGCTTGCCTGCTGCCAGTGTGTGTCAGGCCCACTTCCACTGACTGTAGTGTGCCCACTGCCAGTGCCAACCACTGATACCGGGTGGCACAGTAGCTTGCCGATAAATAAGGCATTTAATTTTTAGACAGTAGTCTAAATTCAGTTGCTTGCCTGCTGCCAGTGTGTGTCAGGCCCTCTTCCACTGACTGTAGTGTGCCCACTGCCAGTGCCAACCACTGATACCGGGTGGCACAGTAGCTTGCCGATAAATAAGGCATTTAATTTTTAGACAGTAGTCTAAATTCAGCTGCTTGCCTGCTGCCAGTGTGTGTCAGGCCCTCTTCCACTGACTGTAGTGTGCCCACTGCCAGTGCCAACCACTGATACCGGGTGGCACAGTAGCTTGCCGATAAATAAGGCATTTAATTTTTAGACAGTAGTCTAAATTCAGTTGCTTGCCTGCTGCCAGTGTGTGTCAGGCCCACTTCCACTGACTGTAGTGTGCCCACTGCCAGTGCCAACCACTCATACCGGGTGGCACAGTACCTAGCACGCGTAGTACCACTTATCTAAAAAAAAATGACAGGCAGAGGCAGGCCACACGCAGGGGCCGTCGTGGTCGTGGTGCTGTGATTTCCACTGTCCCTGGAATAATGCCCAGTTTTCAGAGGCCACGCACCCTGAACCCGAAAAATTCAGAGGACGTAGTTGACTGGCTTAGACAGGACACCCACCTTCAACAGCTTCCGCTAAGAACCTTGACGCACCATCCTCCTCCAGCTCAGCTTCGGTCACCTGCTCAAGTTACCACGCACCCGCCCGCCGCCACCACCACCACTACCACCACAGCCACCACAGCCGCTTCACTTGATCCGTCAGAGGAGTTATTTACACATCAGTTGGATGCAATTAGTGATGCGCAACCATTATTGCCAGATGATGTAGATTACGGGATATGTCTCAGTCAGGCAGGATTACACACATGGACGTACAGTGTGATGATGATGATGATGATGTTGTACCCGCTGCTGCTTCCTTTGCTGAGGTGTCAGATACAAGTGAAGCGGTTGATGATGACGATGTGTCCACGGATGCCACGTGGGTGCCTGCTCAAGAGAAGAAGAGGGGGAAAGTTCTGAAGGGGAGACAGAGAGAATGAGGAGACGAGTTGGAAGCAGGGGAGGTCGCCGCAAGGGAGTTAGTGGCACAGTCAGACAGCATGTATCGGCACCTGGGGTCAGCCAGACAGCACGCCAGTCAACGCATGCTGTTGCCACCACTAGAATGCCGTCATTGCAAAGCTCAGCAGTGTGGCATTTTTTTGTGTGTCTGCCTCTGATAAAAGCAATGCCATTTGCAACCTGTGCCAAAAGAAACTGAGTCGTGGGAAGTCCAACACCCACCTTGGTACAACTGCTTTGCGAAGGCACATGATCTCACATCACAAACGCCTATGGGATCAACACATGAGTACAAGCAGCACACAAACTCAAAGCCACCATGCTCCTCCTGGTCCAGCATCTTCAGCCACGCCAACCACTGCTGTCCTCCCTGCCCCTCTCAACCACCCGCCACTCCATCTCTCACCTTCAGCAGTTCCTGCTCATCTGCCCACAGTCAGGTGTCTGTCAAGGACATGTTTGAGCATAAGAAGCCAATGTCACAAAGTCACCCCTTGCCCGGCGACTGACAGCTGGCTTGACGGAACTCTTAGCCCGCCAGCTTTTACCATACCAGCTGGTAGAGTCTGAGGCCTTCAAAAAATTTGTCGCTATTGGGACACCACAGTGGAAGGTACCCGGACGAAATTTTTTTCAAAAAGGCAATCCCAAACCTCTACCATGTCATTGAAAAGGAAGTCATGGCATCTCTGGCATACAGTGTTGGGGCAAGGGTCCATCTGACCACTGATACCTGGTCTGCAAAGCACGGTCAGGGCAGGTATATCACGTATACTGCGCATTGGGTCAACCTGCTGACGGCTGACAAGCATGGAATGCGTGGCTCCGCAGCGGAGTTGGTGACACCACCACGACTTGCAGGCAGACCTACTGCCACCTCCTCTACTCCTACTCCATCCTCTTCAATATCCTCCTCGGCTGAGTCCTCTTCTGCTGCGGCGTCTGGCTGCACATCAACTGATTCCCCCAGCTCCCCAGGGGCTATTCCACATCCCGGATACGACAGTGTCACGCTATCTTGGGGTTGACTTGCCTGAAAGCAGAGAGCCACACAGGACCAGCACTCCTGTCCGCCCTGAACGCACAGGTGGATCAGTGGCTGACCCCGCACCAACTGGAGATCGGCAAAGTGGTGTGTGACAATGGAAGCAATCTGTTGTCGGCATTAAATTTGGGTAGTTGTCACATGTGCCGTGCATGGCACATGTGTTGAATCTCATCGTACAACGTTTTGTGTCTAAGTACCCAGGCTTACAGGACGTCCTCAAGCAGGCCAGGAAGGTGTGTGGCCATTTCAGGCGTTCCTACACGGCCATGGCGCACTTTTCCGATATTCAGCGGCGAAACAACATGCCAGTGAGGCGCTTGATATGCGACAGCCCGACACGTTGGAATTCAACACTCCTAATGTTCGACCGCCTGCTCCAACAAGAAAAAGCCGTCAACGAGTATTTGTATGACCGGGTGCTAGGACAGCCTTCTGCGGAGCTGGGAATCTTTTTGCCACGTTACTGGACACTCATGCGCAATGCCTGTAGGCTTATGCGCCCTTTTGAGGAGGTGACAAACCTAGTCAGTCGCACCGAAGGCACCATCAGCGACCTCATCCCATTTGTTTTCTTCCTGGAGCGTGCCCTGCGAAGAGTTCTGGATCAGGCTGTAGATGAGCGTGAAGAGGAAGAGGAAGAGTTGTGGTCACCATCACCACCAGAAACAGCCTTGTCATCATCGCTTGTCGGACCTGCAGCAACGCTGGAAGAGGAGTATGAGGAAGAGGAGTCAGAGGAGGAATGTGGTGGCTTTGAGGAGGAGGAAGACCAACCACAGCAGGCACCCCAGGGTGCTCGTTGTTGTCACCTATCTGGGACCCATGGTGTTGTACGTGGCTGGGGGAAGAACAGACCGCCAATGACATCAGTGAGGACGAGGAACGGGAAATGAGTAGCTCTGCATCCAACCTTGTTCAAATGGGGTCTTTCATGCTGTCATGTCTGTTGAGGGACCCACGTATAAAAAGGATAAAGGAGAACGATCTGTACTGGGTGGCCACGCTACTAGACCCCGGTATAAGCAGAAAGTGGCAGAAATGTTACCAAATTACCGAAAGTCGGAAAGGATGCAGCAGTTCAAAACCAAACTAAAAATATGCTTTACACAGCTTATAAGGGGAATGTCACAGCACAACGGGAATCTAACAGGGGAAGAGGTGAGTGTAATCCTCCTCCTACCACGGCGGCAAGGACTGGACGATTTACAGATGTGTTGTTGATGGAGGACATGCGGAGCTTTTTCAGTCCTACTCATCGCCACAGCCCTTCGGGATCCAGCCTTAGAGAACGACTCGACCGACAGGTAGCAGACTACCTCGCCTTAACAGCAGATATCGACACTCTGAGGAGCAATGAACCCCTTCACTACTGGGTGTGCAGGCTTGACCTGTGGCCTGAGCTATCCCAGTTTGCGATAGAACTTCTGGCCTGCCCTGCTTCAAGTGTCCTGTCAGAAAGGACCTTCAGTGCAGCAGGAGGCATTGTCACTGACAAGAGAAGTCGCCTCGGTCAAAAAGTGTTGATTACCTCACCTTCATAAAGATGAATGAGGCATGGATCCCGAAGGGACTGACAGTGGGGGATACGCTTGACTAACAAAAGGCCTGATTACATGCCATGGCCTTAAAATGGTCCCCACGCTGCTGTATTTAATGTCTGCATACCGGATGACTTTCGTGAATTCTCCACCACCAACTAGGGTTCAAGCCGCAATGTTTTAGTCACTTTTCTGCCTGGAAAACATAAATTTTTCCGGCCGCTGCTACAATAGCGGCTGCAACAGTGCAATTATTTTTCAGGCATGTGTACATGCCTAATTTTTCTGTCCTATGGTGCAGCACTGTGGCTGCAAAAACAAACCAAAAAAAAAGGCACATACAAGTGTCAATTCCCTTCGTGATCGTTACCTTGTTGTGGTGAAGGGGTTTGCGTATCACAATGAAGCAATCATCATCACCTCTATAAGTGTGTTGGCAATGTTGCCACACCCCAGATGATAAGGCCGTTGCTTCATTATGATCAGACCAAAAGCGATCGGGTGGCCACGCTACTAGACCCCGGTATAAGCAGAAAGTGGCAGAAATGTTACCAAATTACCGAAAGTCGGAAAGGATGCAGCAGTTCAAAACCAAACTAAAAATATGCTTTACACAGCTTATAAGGGGATGTCAATGGGGGATTCGACAATGGTTAATCAATTCGACCGGATAGGGTCCGTAACAGGGATTAAACTGATAGCAATAGTACTAGTTAAGACACCACTCATATAGGGTGTCACAGCACATTGCTCTGTGCACGCGCAGTGCCCCAATTTGGGAGTAAGAGGACCGACCAAGCTGCTTTTTCCATCTCCCGGTTCCTGAAATCAATTCAGTTTAGTGTACGAGAGTTTGGTCTGTCACTGTGAAGGCAGTCGAAGGTACCCGGCCTAAATTTTTTTTCACAAAAGGCAATCCCTGATATGGGACGTAACAGGGATTAAACTGATGAGAATAATACTACAGAAAATACCACTCATATCAGTGGAGGGAGCCAGCGTTTTTTTAACCATCTCCCCGTTCAAAAAATCTATTTAATAAATGGCCCCCAGATTGGGGAGTCGGGGACGTTAGAGGGATTAAACTGATGAGAATAGTACTACAGAAAATACCACTCATATCGGGTGTGACAGTAAATTGCACGGCGCAGACGCAGTGACCGTGGTTTAAAACAGAGTGGAGGGAGCCAGCGTTTTTTAACCATCTCCCCGCTCGAAAAATCTATTCAATAAATGGCCCCCAGATTGGGGACGTTAGAGGGATTAAACTGATGAGAATAGTACTACAGAAAATACCACTCATATCGGGTGTGACAGTAAATTGCACGGCGCAGACGCAGTCACCGTGGTTTAAAACAGAGTGGAGGGAGCCAGCGTTTTTTAACCATCTCCCGTTCGAAAAATCTATTCAATAAATGGCCCCCAGATTGGGGACGTTAGAGGGATTAAACTGATGAGAATAGTACTACAGAAAATACCACTCATATCGGGTGTGACAGTAAATTGCACGGCGCAGACGCAGTGACCGTGGTTTAAAACAGAGTGGAGGGAGCCAGCGTTTTTTAACCATCTCCCCGTCTCGAAAAATCTATTCAATAAATGGCCCCCAGATTGGGGACGTAGAGGGATTAAACTGATGAGAATAGTACTACAGAAAATACCACTCATATCGGGTGTGACAGTAAATTGCACGGCGCAGACGCAGTGACCGTGGTTTAAAACAGAGTGGAGGGAGCCAGCGTTTTTTTAACCATCTCCCTGCTCAAAAATCTATTCAATAAATGGCCCCCAGATTGGGGACGTTAGAGGGATTAAACTGATGAGAATAGTACTACAGAAAATACCACTCATATCGGGTGTGACAGTAAATTGCACGGCGCAGACGCAGTCACCGTGGTTTAAAACAGAGTGGAGGGAGCCAGCGTTTTTTAACCATCTCCCCGTTCGAAAAATCTATTCAATAAATGGCCCCCAGATTGGGGACGTTAGAGGGATTAAACTGATGAGAATAGTACTACAGAAAATACCACTCATATCGGGTGTGACAGTAAATTGCACGGCGCAGACGCAGTGACCGTGGTTTAAAACAGAGTGGAGGGAGCCAGCGTTTTTAACCATCTCCCCGTTCGAAAAATCTATTCAATAAATGGCCCCCAGATTGGGGACGTTAGAGGGATTAAACTGATGAGAATAGTACTACAGAAAATACCACTCATATCGGGTGTGACAGTAAATTGCACGGCGCAGACGCAGTCACCGTGGTTTAAAACAGAGTGGAGGGAGCCAGCGTTTTTTTAACCATCTCCCGTTCGAAAAATCTATTCAATAAATGGCCCCAGATTGGGGACGTTAGAGGGATTAAACTGATGAGAATAGTACTACAGAAAATACCACTCATATCGGGTGTGACAGTAAATTGCACGGCGCAGACGCAGTCACCGTGGTTTAAAACAGAGTGGAGGGAGCCAGCGTTTTTTAACCATCTCCCCGTTCGAAAAATCTATTCAATAAATGGCCCCAGATTAGGGACGTTAGAGGGATTAAACTGATGAGAATAGTACTACAGAAAATACCACTCATATCGGGTGTGACAGTAAATTGCACGGCGCAGACGCAGTGACCGTGGTTTAAAACAGAGTGGAGGGAGCCAGCGTTTTTTAACCATCTCCCGTTCGAAAAATCTATTCAATAAATGGCCCCTAGATTGGGGACGTTAGAGGGATTAAACTGATGAGAATAGTACTACAGAAAATACCACTCATATCGGGTGTGACAGTAAATTGCACGGCGCAGACGCAGTGACCGTGGTTTAAAACAGAGTGGAGGGAGCCAGCGTTTTTTATCCATCTCACCGTCTCGAAAAATCAATTCAATTGACCTTCGGGACCCTTGGTGTTGTACGTGGCTGGGTGGAGGAAGAAACCTTCAATGACATCACCGGGACGTGGCTAGCTTGGTATCCAACCTTGTGCAAATGGGGAGTTTGCGGTTGTGCAAATGAACTGTTTGCGGTGCATTAAAGGGGAGTTTGGTCTGTCAATGTCAGTGAAGCGGGCGTAACCCTTACACTACCTGATCGATACAACATCATACCTGATCGTATACACACACTGGATGTTTTAAAGCACGTTATTCCAAACAATTTAGGAATGTTAGTTGATTTATGCCCTTTATGGATTAAAACCCGACTTTGCGTCCACTACGTAATTTTCCATGGGAGTTTTGCCATAGATCCCCCTCCGGCATGCCACAGTCCAGGTGTTAGACCCCTTGAAACAACTTTCTCATCACTATTGTGGCCAGAAAGAGTCCCTGTGGGTTTTAAAATTCGCCTGCCAATTGAAGTCTATGGCGGTTCGCCCGGTTCGCGAACATTTGCGGAAGTTCGCGTTCGCTGTTCGCGAACTGAAAATTTTATGTTCGCGACATCACTACTTATTGGTATTAATAATAATGATAAATATGAAATATGAATAAGTAAATGTAGGATTAAATAAATAAAACGGTCATATACAATACAATTGATAGCAGAACTATTTTCTAGTCACATAATTGGACAAATGGAAATAACCTGTGTACTGTCAAATGGTTCCAAGTGATAAGGTTGGATTCACGTACAGCGTTTTTTGTAATTGAATACTGTATATACTGTGTAAATGTTATTTTTAAAAATGTATAAAAGTGGCAAAGATGGCTCATGTTGTCTATACAACTATACAATATGTATTCATGCACCAGTATCTTAAGCTGCATCTATCATATTTTTGGCCCTTTAGGCACACCTGTCCTTAACCTCTTCCAGTCCTGGCCATTTTCCTCTTCCTGACCAGGCCTAATCTTGCAAATCTGACATGTGTCACTTTATGTGGTGTTAACTTTAGAACACTTTTACTTATCCAAGCCGTTCTGAGATTGTTTTCTCGTGACATATTGTACTTCATGATAGTCATAAATTTGAGTCAATATATTTCACCTTTATTTATGAAAAAATCCCAAATTTAAAATTTAAAAATTTCAGTTTCTCTGTTTTTAAAACAGAAAGTGATACCTCATAAAATATTGATTACCTAACATTGCTGAACTCGTTTTTAGATGCCTTGTCCCATTTGAAGCCCCCTGATGCACACTGACAGTAGAAACTCCCAAAAATTGACCCTATTTTAACCACTACAGGACCGCCTAACGCACGGATGTGTCCGGCGGGCGGTCCTGTAGTTCTGATCTGACGCATCGGCGCGTCATCTCGCGAGATGCGAGATTTCCTGTGAACGCACGCGCGTGCGCGTTTGCAGTGCCGCGCGTCTCAGGAGTTTAACTACAGCCTGCCAGTGATGATCAATCGCTGGCAGGCTGTAGATGCGAATTAAATCGCATCAAAGAGGTATATCAGACGCTGTTTTGTTAACAGCGTCTGATATACCTGCTCTCTGGTCCTCTGGTGGTCCCATTTACTGGGATCGACCACCAGAGGACCAGGTAGCTATGTAAAGTTGCACCAAACACTACACTACCCCCCCCCACCCCCCCTCACTTATTAACCCCTTGATCACCCCATCTAGATTCCCTGATCACCCCCCTGTCACTGATCAACCCCTGTCATTGATCACACCCCTTGTAAGGCTCCATTCAGACGTCCATATGTGTTTTGCGAATCCGTGGATTCACGGATCCGCGGATCTGATCCACGGATCCGCAGATCCTCAAAACACGGACACCGGCAATGTGCTTTCCGCATTTTGCAGATCCGCACATTGCCAGAACTATATAGAAAATGCTTTTTCTTGTCCGCAATTGCGGACACGAATAGGACATGTTCTATATTTTTGCGGAACGGAAGTGCAGACCTGTAAGTGCGGATCCGCAATTCCGCATCTGAGCGGGACAAAGTCTGTCCCCATAGAAATGAATGGGTCCGCAATTCCGTTCCGCAAACAGAATTGCGGACGTGTGAATGGGGCATAAGGGTCCCTTATCACCGCCAGTTAGTTAGCTACTTGTTAGGTAGCTAGCGCCCAGCCCACCGCACCGCAGTCACTGATTTTGGCACAGATTTTTTCATCCACATTGATCGATGCGGATGAAAAAATCAGTGCCGTTCATTTTTTTTTTTCAGCCCAGAGGCTGAACAGAAAAATTAAATCTCATTACCCATATGCTCAATATAAGGAGAATCGCAGAAACTCCTAATGCTGGCCATACGTGTAATGATTGCGGAGACCCTCAAATGCCAGGACCCCATTTTGGAAAGAAGACACCCCAAGGTATTACGTGAGGGGTATGGTGAGTTCATGTAAAATTTTATTTTTTGTCACATGTTAGTGGAATATGAGACTTTGTAAAAAAAATATATATATATATATATATATATATATATATATATATATATATATATATATCAATTTCGCTAACTTGTGCCAAAATTTTTTTGCTGTGATCTCGCCATGCCCCTCACAGAATACCATGGGGTGTCTTCTTTCCAAAATGGGGTCCCATGTGGGGTATTTATACTGCCCTGGCATTTTAGGGGTCCTAAAGCGTGAGAATCCAAATGCGTTACATTTTTTTATTCAAAGTTGTTAATTTACAGAGATATTTCTCTCACCCAGCATGGGTATATGTAAAAATACACCCCAAAACGCATTGCCCTACTTCTCCTGAGTATGGCAATACCACATGAGTGACACTTTTTTGCAGCCAAGATGCACAAAGGGGCCCAAATTCCAATGATTACCTTTTAGGAGGGCATTTTTACGCATTTTTCTTCTCACGCTTTAGGGCCCCTAAAATGCCAGGGCAGTATAAATACCCCACATGTGACCCCATTTTGGAAAGAAGACACCCCAAGGTATTCGCTGAGGGGCATAGTGAGTCCATGAAAAATTAAACTTTTTAATCAAAAGTTAGTGGAAAGTGAGACTTTGTGAGAAAAAATAATAAAAAATCAATTTCCGCTAACTTGTGCCCAAAAAAAAATCTTCTATGAACTCGCCATGCCCCTCATGGAATACCTTGGGGTGTCTTCTTTCCAAAATGGGGTCACATGTGGGGTATTTATACTGCCCTGGCATTTTAGGGGCCCAAAAGCGTGAGAAGAAAAATGCGTAAAAATGCCCTCCTAAAAGGTATTCATTGGAATTTGGGCCCCTTTGCGCATCTTGGCTGCAAAAAAGTGTCACTCATGTGGTATCGCCGTAAATTGACATCTATGAATAAAAAAAATGTAAAAAGTTGTCGTTTACAGCGATATTTCTCACACACAGTATAGGTATATGTAAAAGTACACCCCAAAACACATTGCCCTACTTCTCCTGAGTACGGCGATACCACATGTGTGCCATTTTTTTGCAGCCAAGATGCGCAAAGGGGCCCTAAATCCAATGAGTACCTTTAGGATTTCACAGGGCATTTTTACGCATTTGGATTCTCACGCTTTAGGGCCCCTAAAATGCCAGTGCAGTATCAATAACCCACAAGTGACCCCATTTTGGAAAGAAGACACCCCAAGGTATTCTGTGAGTGGCATGGCGAGTTCACAGAATTTTTTTTTTTTGGCACAAGTTAGCGGAAATTGATATAATTTTTTATTTTATTTTGTTTTTTATAAAGTCTCATATTCCACTAACTTGTGACAAAAAATAAAATTTTACATGAACTCACCATACCCCTCACGGAATACCTTGGGGTGTCTTCTTTCCAAAATGGTGTCACTTGTGGGGTATTTATACTGCCCTGGCATTTTGGGGGCCCCTAAATCGTGAGAAGAATTCTGGAATCCAAATGCGTAAAAATGCCCTGTGAAATCCTAAAGGTACTCATTGGAATTAGGGCCCCTTTGCGCACCCAGGCTGCAAAAAAGTGTCACTCATGTGGTATCGCCGTACTCAGGAGAAGTAGGGCAATGTGTTTTGGGGTGTATTTTATATATACCCATGTTATGAGAGAAATATCTCTGTAAACGACAACTTTTTACATTTATTTATACAAAGTTGTCAGTTTACAGAGATATTTCTCTCACCAAACATGGGTATATGTAAAAATACACCCCAAAACACATTGTTCTACTTCTCCTGAGTACGGCGATACCACATGAGTGACACTTTTTTGCAGCCTGGGTGAGCAAAGGGGCCCAAATTCCAACGAGTACCTTTAGGTTTTACATGGCTGCTCACAATTTAGCCCCGCCCAAAATGCCAGAACAGTAAACACACCCCACAAACGACCCCATTTCTGAAAGTAGACACCCCAAGGTATTCACTGAGGGGCATAGTGAGTCCGTCTGAGATTTTATTTTCTTTTGCCAGAAGTTAGCAGAAATGGAAACTTTATTATATATATTTTTTTCCTCAGAAAGTGTAATTTTCTGCTAACTTGTGAAAAAAAATGAAATGATACATGAACTCACCATGCCCCTCCGCGAATACTTTGGGGTGTCTTCTTTCTAAAATGGTGTCATTTGGGGGGTATTTATACTTTCCTGGCATTCTAGCACCTGAAGAAACATGACAGGTGCTCAGAAAGTCAGAGCTGCTTCAAAATGCCGAAATTCACTTTTTTGCACCATAGTTTGTAAACGCTATAACTTTTACCCAAACCAATAAATATACACTTATTGGATTTTTTTTATCAAAGACACGTAGAACAATAAATTTAGAGAAAAATTTATATAGAAATGTAGTTTTTTTTGAAAAATTTTACAACAGAAAGTGAAAAATGTCGTTAAATTTTTATTAATGGCAAAAAAAAAGTTAAAATGGCAGCAACAATGAAATACCACTAAATGAAAGCTCTATTAGTGAGAAGAAAAGGAGGTAAAATTCATTTGGGTGGTAAGTTGCATGACGGAGCAATAAACGGTGAAAGTAGTGTAGTGCAGAAGTGTAAAAAGTGGCCTGGTCATTAAGGGTGTTTAAGCTAGGGAGGCTGAAGTGATTAAAAACTAGGGGATAAGGTGCCAGTTTTATTGGTACTATTTTGGGGTTAATATGATTTTTGATTGCTCTATATTACATTTTTTGTGAGGCAAGGTAACAAAAAAATGGCTCTTTTGAAACTGTTTATTTTTTTATATTTTTTAACATTGATCTGACACAGTAGATTATGCACTATTTTTATAGATCAGGTTGTTATGGATGATATTATATAAAAAATGTCTACTTTCTTTTTTGGTTTGTTTGTTTGTTTCAGTTTTTACATAATAAAACATTTTCGAAAAAAAATTATGTTTTTGTGTCTCCATTTTCTGAACGCCATATTTTTTTTATTTTTCTGTCGATCGTCTTGTGTAGGGACTCGTTTTTGCAGGAAGTTGATGGAGTTGATGTTTTTATTGGTACCATTTTTGGGTACATATCCTTTTTTGGGCATTCATTATTAAACTTTAGGGTGCAAGGTGACCAAAAAATTAGTTGTTTTAGCACAGTTTTTATTTATTTATTTTTACAGCGTTCACCTAAGGGGTTAAATCATGTGATATTTTTATAGAGAAGATTGTTACGGATGCAGCAATACCTAATATGTATACTTTTTCTTATTTATTTAAGTTTTACACAATAATAGCCTTTTTGAAACCCAAAAATTGATGTTTTAGTGTCTCCATAGTCTGGTAGCCATAGCTTTTATATTTTTTGACTGATTGTCTTAGTTAGGGTCTCATTTTTTGGGGGATGAGGTGACGGTTTGACTGGTACTATTTTGGTGGGAAAGTGACAAAAAATTGCTTTTTTGGCACTGTTTTTATTTTATTTTTATTACGGTGTTCATGTAAGGGGTTAGTTCATGTGATATTTTTATAAGCTGGTTTTTACGAATGCGGCGATACCTAATATGTATACTTTTTAAATTTATTTCACTTTAACACAATAACAGCTTTTATTCAACAAAAAATTATGTTGTAATGTCTCCATGTTCTGAGAGCTATAATGTTTTAATTTTTTGAGTGATTTACTTATGTAGGAGATCACTTTTTGCGGGATGAGGTGACTTTTTTCGGATTTATTTTGTGGGATGTATGCATTTTTGATCGCTTGTTGCTGCACTTTTTGTGATATAAGATGACAAAAATGTTTTTTTTTTTTTACACAGTTTTTTTTTTATGGTGTTTATCGGACATGATGTGATATATTTAGAGAGCCGGCCATCACAGATGCGGCAATACCAAATATGTCCAATTTATTTTATTTTTTCTATTTTGAATTTTTTTTTAATGAATGGATTGGGAATTATTATTTTTTTTAATGTAAAACCATTTTTTTTTTAAACACTTTATTTTTTAATTTATTATTTTACACTTTGCGTCCCCCATAAGGTCATACAAGGCCTCTGGGGGACATTTAACTTCACTTTTTTTTCTTTTTCACTATTGATTTCTCCTGTAACTGGGGCTGACATAGTAGCCCCAGTTACAGGTGAAATACACCCCCCAGAGAGGATGTACAGCATAATACTATGCTGTACAGCCTCAGTGCAGGGCTCATCGAGGTCTGTGAGAGACCCGACAGCTCCTGCACACTCCCGGCCCCGGCGGTCACATGACCACCAGGCCGAGAAGGAAAGCGGAGGAAAGGTTCACTTTAACCCCGAGCGCCAGGCAGAAGTCCTTCCAGAACTTTGAGGTAAATTGTACGCCTCGGTCTGAGACCACGCCGTCCGGAATCCCATGCAGCCTGAAGACCTCTTTGAGGACAAGATCAGCCGTCTGTTTGGCTGTTAGGAGGAAGGTCTATCACAAAGTCCATGGAGATCGAGCCCCAGGGGCGGGAGGGAATTGGGAGGGGTTGTAACAGACCCACGGGAGAGGAACGAGGAGTCTTATTGCGGGCACAGACCGTGCACGAGGAGATGTACTTCTTGGTGTCCTCCTTGTATGTTGGCCACCAGAAGGAGCGGGAGAGAAGCTCCTGGGTCTTTCTTGTGCCCAGATGGCCGGCCAGCTTGGAGTCATGGTTAAGTTTGAGCACTTCGAGTCGTGCGATTTCTGGTACATAAAGTTGTAGGTCCTGATGAAACCAATGACCATTTTTAAACGGGAGGCTGACATTCCTTGTGGGGTGGGTGAGGAAGGGGTCATTTTCGTATCCTTCTTTGATTGTGACCAGGAGTTCCTTAGAGTAGGTGGCCCTCACAACACTTTTCTCGGATAGGATGTTGTCTTGGCCCTTATTACTCTGTGAGGGCTCCGAAAACATTCTGGAGAGGGCGTCAGCCTTGCCATTTTTGATCCGGGCGATATGTGATGAGAAAGTTGAAGCGGAAAAGAATAGGCTCCATCTGGCCTGTCTGGCTGTGAGTCTCTTAGCGCTGCGGATGAACTCGAGGTTTTTGTGGTCGGTTAGTACGATTATGGGGTTGGCAGCTCCCTCCAGCAGGTGTCTCCACTCGGAGAAGGCTTCCTTGATCGCCAGTAGTTCTTTGTTCTCGATGTCGTAGTTCTTCTCGGAGGGGACATCTGGCGAGAGAAATATGCATCGGGTGTAGTAGCATCTTCTCCCCTGTCCGTTATGACAGAACTGCCCCCTACCGCGAGTCAGATGCATCCACTTCGATAGTAAAAGGCAACTTGGGGTTCAGGTGGACTAGGATTGAGCAGAAGTGAAGAGGAGTTTCAACCTTGTGAAGGCCTCCTGGGCCTCGGGTGTCCAGGAGAAGGGGACTGCCTTCTTGGTGAGTTGGGTGATCGGTGCGATGACCTTGGAGAAGTCCCGGATAAACTTCCTGATAGAAGTTGTGAGGCCAACAAATCTTTGTACCTCCTTCACGTTTTCTGGAATAGGCCAGTCCAACACGGCTTGACTTTCCTGGGTCCATACTTAGGCACTCTGGGGAGATGATGTGCCCGAGACTGAGTGGTGGTTCGGCTCAAACTCTACATTTCGAGTTTGATATAAAGAGGATTCTGGCGGAGTCTCTGCAATACCCTGCGACATGTTCGTCGGTGCTGTTCGAGGTCTTCTGAGAAGATCAAGATGTCGTCCAGGTAAACGACTACAAACTAGATCCAGCATGTCCCTGAGGACATCATTAATGAAGTGCTGGAAGGTGGCGGAGCATTACAAAGTCCGAGGCATGACCAGGTACTCGAAGTGACCATAACGTGTCCGAAGGCGGTCTTCCATTCGTCCCCAGGGCGGATTCGGACAAGATTGTAGGCCCCTCGAGGTCAAGTTTGGTGAAGATTTTCACTACCCAGAGTCTCTAAGAGTTCAGAAATCAGCGGAGGCGTTACCGGTTCTTAACGGTTATGTCGCTTAGCTTCCTGCAGTCAATGCAGGGGCGCAAGGATGAGGTCTTTTTTCTCCACAAAGAAAAAAGGGGCTCCTGCTGGGGAGGTAGAGGGCCGGATGAACCCTTTCTTTAGGTCCTCGTCCAGGTCATTCTTGAGTTCAGGCTCTGAGAGGGAATAGATACTGCCAAAGGGTATTTTGGCCCCGGACAACAGTTCTATTGGGCAGTCAGTAGGGTCGGTGTGGCGGCAGCTTGTCTGCGGTTTTCTTGTCATGCAGACATCTTGAACTCACGATATTGAGGTGATGTAGATTCTGACGGATACTTCTGAGAGATAGTCGTGGTCTTCGGATGGAAGGACGGGCTTGTGGGAGCAATTGAAGCGAACAATACTCAGGCGAGGAGAACCGTAGCAGCGGGTTTCCAATCCTCGAGGGGTTGTGGTGCCAACCAGGCAATACCCAGGATCACCAGGGGAACTTTGGGGAGCGATCAGGAGAAGTGAATGGTCTCCTGATGATCAGGTTTGATGAAGAGTTGAAGGTCAGCGGTCTGGTGCGTAACCGGCCCAGAAGAGAGCGGGTCCCATCGACAGTTTCCAGATCGAAGAGCAGCCTTGATTACCAGTGGTATGTTGTTCTCATGGGCAAGAGTCAAGCCCCGAGGTCAAGCGCATTGCAGAGCAGGGAAGCTGTCGTTCCCCAATGGTGATAAGGATGGATACAATGAAGTGGGACCGGTACCTGTAGTGTCTATGGCTCCCAGAGGCCAAGGCGCGGGTGAGGTTGTGGCCTATGTAACTCCCGTGTAATTCTGTGACAGCGGCGGTTCGGCAGAATCTGGCCGGGCACCTTACCAGCGAGGGCGCGCCTGGCTCGCCACAGTAAAGAACAAGAAGGCCTGCGGGATGGGTGCAGTCTCTCCTTTTCAGCAGCCGATGAGTCTTGCGCAGAGCGCCGCCTGCATGGGCTCGGTGGAGGATTGGTGGAGCCGGCTGAGTCGTTGGAGTGAAAGGGCACACTGGGCCTGTTATCTAGGGACCAAAGTCTTTCTCTCTCCTTCTTTCTGCCGAGTCTTCCGGTCAAATCCGATGCACAGTTGGGCGAAATCATCCAGATCAGCCTGGGAGCGCCACCTGGCGAAGCCTCATCCTTTATGGAGGTTCGGGAGAGTCCACGGCGAAATTGGACTTTTCTGGGCAGCTGGGTTCCAGGTGGTGTCCGGTGGACTCCAGCGGCGGAATTCTGAGGTATGCTGCTTCAGGGCGCCTTCCCTGCAGTAGACTGTGCAGCCTAGCCTCG
>CM065589.1:379054041-379085032 GCA_033119425.1 Bufotes viridis | reverse complement strand
GTTATTTCGGCCCCAGCACCCAGACAGAGGAGAGGTTCATTCAACTTTGGGTTGCACCGCTAAGATCATGGTAAAGTTAAAAATGAAAAATCAACAAAGAAGTGCCCCGGAGTACAATAATACATGGTTGAGGGGAGGCAGTTATAAATGTCTATTCTGCACAAGGGAGGCACAGGTCCTGTGGGATCCATAGTAATATCAAATATTAGGTGGCTCACTCAGCTCTTGGAATGGATTATGGTGCTCTATCCCAGATTATGACGCACCCAACGTCACAAGAAGGCAGACAATATATGGTATAAATAGGGGGATGGCACTCAATATATTGGTTTTGTATGGATGGTACTCATAGGTTGATTTTGTAGATTGATTTTGTAGAGATAATTTAATTAATCAAATAGATAGAATACAAATAGACAATCTGCGTTAAAAATCAGCATATAAAATATACAGCATATAAAATATACAGCAAACTCTTGTGGCCACTCTTTATATTGTAATGAAATAGGATAGAATATCAATTAGTTTATCAAGTGATGTCTCAAAACTCAAATATACGATATCAATTAGTTCATCAAGCGATGTCTCAAAACTCGGATCCAGAGGTACTTCCTGTAGACCGTATATGGATGGGAATACTTCGATCCAAAAAATAAAAATGGATATAAAACATAGGTATATAAAAAGGTGAAGTAGAAGAAGATGAAGTAAAAATCAAGGGAAAAAGAGTGATGGTAATAGTGGTAATAGTCACTTCATTCAAGGAGTTAATGTTCAACTCAGAGATTATAATAATTAGTTTGTATATGATGGACCCTAAGGTCTGTACATTACCAATCTAGCGGTATAGTAGTGCGTCGGTGCCTCCTCTGTTACAGGACCGTTGTCCTGTCTTTGCTTGTAAGTCAGATGGATTGTGCGGCGTCCGCGAGCGTCCTCTCACGCGAGCAACGCCGCTTGCTATAAGCGTTTGTAGTCCGGGCGTCACTTCCGGTGGCGTCACCGTTGGCGTCCTCGTGTTTTCTGGCGGGAAATGCCCCATTGAATAACCTCTGAGATTCCAGCTGGACCTCTAACAGAAAGGAATTCTGTCACTCGATAAGAAAAACTGAAAAAAGTTTGCCATTGAAAGATCTCCAAAAATTGCTAAAGATCGCTAACAGAGTGAACAGGCGTCAGAAATTGAATTTCCCGCCAGAAAAACACGAGGACGCCAACGGTGACGTCACCGTAAGTGACGCCCGGACTGCAACGCTATAGCAAGCGGCGTTGCCCAGCGTGAGAGGCGCTCCCGCGGACGCCGCACAATCCATCTGAGGGTCCATCATATACAAACTAATTATTATAATCTCTGAGTTGAACATTAACTCCTTGAATGAAGTGACTATTACCACTATTACCATCACTCTTTTCCCTTGATTTTTACTTCATCTTCTTCTACTTCACCTTTTTATATACCTATGTTTTATATCCATTTTTATCTTTTGGATCGAAGTATTCCCATCCATATACGGTCTACAGGAAGTACCTCTGGATCCGAGTTTTGAGACATCGCTTGATGAACTAATTGATATCGTATATTTGAGTTTTGAGACATCACTTGATAAACTAATTGATATTCTATCTATTTCATTACAATATAAAGAGTGGCCACAAGAGTTTGCTGTATATTTTATATGCTGTATATTTTATATGCTGATTTTTAACATGAGATTGTCTATTTGTATTCTATCTATTTGATTAATTAAATTATCTCTACAAAATCAATCTACAAAATCAACCTATGAGTACCATCCATACAAAACCAATATATTGAGTGCCATCCCCTATTTATACCATATATTGTCTGCCTGTGAGATCCATGCCTGGTTCATTTTTATGAGCGTCAGCTTGTCCATGTTGGCTGTGAACAGGCGGCTGCGTTTGTCAGTAATGATGCCCCCTGCTGTGCTGAATACCCGTTCAGACAAAACGCTGGCAGCCGGGCAGGCTAGCACCTCCAAGGCATAAAATGCTAACTCTGGCCACGTGGACAATTTGGAGACCCAGAAGTTGAATGGGGCTGAACCATCAGTCAGTACGTGGAGGGTGTGCAGATGTACTGTTCAACCATGTTAGTGAAATGCTGCCTCCTGCTAACACGTTCCGTATCAGGTGGTGGTGCAGTTAGCTGTGGCGTGGAGACAAAACTTTTCCACATTTCTGCCATGCTAACCCTGCCCTCAGAGGAGCTGGCCGTGACACAGCTGCGTTGGCGACCTCTTGCTCCTCCTCTGCCTTCGCCTTGGGCTTCCACCTGTTCCCCTGTGACATTTGAGAATGCTCTCAGGAGCGCGTCTACCAGCGTGCGCTTGTACTCGCGCATCTTCCTATCACGCTCCAGTGCAGGAAGTAAGGTGGGCACATTGTCTTTGTACCGGGGATCCAGCAGGGTGGCAGCCAGTAGTCCGCACACGTTAAAATGTGGGCAACTCTGCTGTCGTTGCGCAGGCACTGCAGCATGTAGTCGCTCATGTGTGCCAGGCTCCCCAGAGGTAAGGACAAGCTGTCCTCTGTGGGAGGCGTATCGTCATCGTCCTCCGTATCCCCCAGCCACGCACCAGTGATGGGCCTGAGCTGTGTCGGGTGCCACCCCGCTGTGAACCTGCTTCATCCTCATCCTCTCCACCTCCTCCTCCTCGTCCTCCAGTAGTGGGCCCTGGCTGGCCACATTTGTACCTGGCCTCTGCTGTTGCAAAAAACCTCCCTCTGAGCCACTTCTAACAGACTGGCCTGAAAGTGCTAAAAATGACCCCTCATCCTCCTCCTCCTCCTCCTGGGCCACCTCCTCTTCCATCATCGCCCTAAGCGTTTTCTCAAGGAGACATAGAAGTGGTATTGTAACGCTGATAACGGTGTCATCGCCACTGGCCATGTTGGTGGAGTACTCGAAACAGCGCAACAGGGCACACAGGTCTCGCATGGAGGCCCAATCATTGGTGGTGAAGTGGTGCTGTTTCGCGAGTGCGACTGGCGCGTGCGTGCTGCAGCTGAAACTCCACTATGGCCTGCTGCTGCTCGCACAGTCTCTCCAGCATGTGCAAGGTGGAGTTCCACCTGGTGGGCACGTTGCATATGAGGCGGTGGCGGGAAGGCCGAAGTTCCGCTGTAGCGCAGACAGGCGAGCAGCGGCAGGATGTGAGCGCGGAAGCGCGCACAGGCGGCCCGCACTTTATGCAGCAGCTCTGACATGTCGGGGTAGTTGTGAATGAACTTCTGCACCACCAAATTCAGCACATGCGCCAGGCAAGGGATGTGCGTCAAACCGGCTAGTCCCAGAGCTGCGGCGAGATTTCGCCCATTATCGCACACCACCAGGCCGGGCTTGAGGCCCACCGGCAGAAACCACTCGTCGGTCTGTTGTTCAATACCCCGCCACAACTCCTGCGTGGTGTGGGGCCTGTCCCCCAAACATATGAGTTTCAGAATGGCCTGCTGGCGTTTGCCGGGCTGTGCTGAAGTTGGTGGTGAAGGTGTGTGGCTGACTGGATGAGCTGGTGGAAGCAGAGGAGGAGGAAGCCGAGTAGGAGGAGGAGGCTACAGGAGGCAAGAATGATGCCCTGCGATCCTTGGCGGCGGAAGGGCGTGCGCCAAGGAACTCTCCGCCTGGGGCCCAGCCGCCACTACATTTACCCAGTGTGCAGTTAGGGAGATATAGCGTCCCTGGCCGTGCTTACTGGTCCACGTATCTGTGGTTAGAGTGGACCTTGCCACAGATGGCGTTGCGCAGTGCACACTTGATTTTATCGGATACTTGGTTGTGCAGGAAGGCACGGCTGTCTTGGAGAAGTAGTGGCGGCTGGGAACAACATACTGTGGGACAGCCATGGACATCAGCTGTTTGAAGCTGTCTGTGTCCACCAGCCTGAATGACAGCATTTCAAAGGCCAGTAGTTTAGAAATGCTGGCATTCAGGCCCCAGAGGCTCGAGGGTGGCTAGGTGGGAATTTACGCTTTCTCTCCAAGGTTTGTGAGATGGAGAGCTGAACGCTGCCGTGTGACATGGTGGAGATGCTTGGTGACGCAGGTGGTGGTGTCGGTGGCACATCCTCTGTTTGGTGGGCGGCAGGTGCCAACATTCCTCCCGAGGCGGAGGAACAGGCCGAGGCAGCAGCAGAAGAGGGAGCAGGGGAGCCAGAGTGAGTTCCTTGCTTTTAAGGTGTTTACTCCACTGCAGTTCATGCTTTGCATGTAGATGCCTGGTCATGCAGGTTGTGCTAAGGTTCAGAACGTTAATGCCTCACTTCAGGATCTGATGGCACAGCGTGCAAACCACTCGGGTCTTGTCGTCAGCACATTGTTTAAAGAAGTGCCATGCCAGGGAACTCCTTGAAGCTGCCTTTGGGGTGCTCGGTCCCTGGTGGCGGTGGCCAGTAGCAGACGAACTCTCTTGGCGGCGGCTGGTCTGCTTTTGCCCCCTGCTCCCTCTTTTGCTACGCTGTTGGCTCGGTCTCACCACTGCCTCTTCCTCTGAACTATGAAAGTCAGTGGCACGACCTTCATTCCATGTGGGGTCTAGGACCTCATCATCCCCTGCATCGTCTTCCACACAGTCTTCCTCCCTGACCTCCTGTTCGGTCTGCACACTGCAGAAAGACGCAGCAGTTGGCACCTGTGTTTCGTCATCATCAGAGACGTGCGGACTCCGATGAGGTGGTATTCCCATGTCCTCATCATCAGGAAACATCAGTGGTTGTGCATCAGTGCATTCTATGTCTTCCACCACTGGGGAAGGGCTAGGTGGATTCCCTTGGGAAACCCTGCCAGCAGTCTTCAAACAGCATAAGAGAATGCTGCATAACTTGAGGCTCATGACAGTTTCCCTGATATGCATGGGGGTGATGTGACAGACTGATGGGCTTGGTTTTCAGGCGCCACCTTTGCGCTTTCTGCAGAAGACTGGGTGGGAGAAAATGTTGTGAACGTGCTAGATCCACTGTCGGCCCACCCAATTGACTAGCACCTGTACCTGCTCAGGCCTTACCATCCTTAGAACGGCATTGGGCCCCACCAAATATAGCTGTAAATTCTGACGGGAACTGGAACCTGAGGTAGTTGGTTCACTAGGACGAGTGGCTGTGGCAGAATGGCCACGTCCTCTCCAGCACCAGAGGGTCCACTAGCACCACCACGACCGCATCCACGTCCCTTACTAGATGTTTTCCTCATTGTTACCGCTCACCAAGCACCACAATAAGAAAAAAATATTTGGCCCAATGTATTGATTTCAAATTCAGGCCTTTTTTACAGGCACCTAACACTATCTGCCTATTTATTTAGGTAGCGTATTACACTAATCCAGGCACAGCAGTAACCACTGATTTAAGGAATATCTCTTTTAGGGGCTAGTATTTTGGCCCTGGATGAAAGGTATCCTTTTATGGACAGATTTACACTTGGCCTGAAACAGCTGGAACACCAGATTCAGAGGTATTGCTATTTTGGCAATTGAATTTCACCCCAGAACAAAAATATGTTTTTGCGGACACTATGAAACTTGGCCAGCCACAGCTGAAACCACTGATTTATGTTATTGCTATTTTGGCAATTGAATTTCACCCCAGAACAAAATATACCCTGTTACAGACAGATTTAAACTAGGCCTGCAACAGCTGGAACACCAGATTCAGGGTATTGCTATTTTGGCAATTGAATTTCACCCCAGAACAAAATATATCCTTTGCAGGACACTATGAAACTTGGCCAGCCACTGCTGAAACCACTGATTTATGGTATTGCTATTTTGGCAATTGAATTTCACCCCAGAACAAAATAGATCCTTTGCAGGACACTATGACACTTGGCCAGCCACAGCTGAAACCACTGATTTATGGTATTGCTATTTTGGTAATTGAATTTCACCCCAGAACAAAATATATAATTTGCAGGACACTATGAAACTTGGCCAGACACAGCTGAAACCACTGATTTATGGTATTGCTATTTCGGCAATTGAATTTCACCACAGAACAAAATATATGTTTTTGCGGACACTATGAAACTTGGCCAGCCACAGCTGAAACCACTGTTTTATGGTATTGCTATTTTGGCAATTTAATTTCACCCCAGAACAAAATATACCCTGTTACGGACAGATTTAAACTAGGCCTGCAACAGCTGGAACACCAGATTCAGGGTATTGCTATTTTGGCAATGTGAATTTCACCCCAGAACAAAATAGATCCTTTGCAGGACACTATGAAACTTGGCCAGCCACAGCTGAAAACACTGATTTATGTTTTTGCTATTTTGGCAATTGAATTTCACCCCAGAACAAAATAGATCCTTTGCAGGACACTATGAAACTTGGCCAGCCACAGCTGAAATCACTGATTTATGGTATTGCTATTTTTGCAATTGAATTTCACCCCAGAACAAAATATATAATTTGCAGGACACTATGAAACTTGGCCAGACACAGATCAAACCACTGATTTATGGTATTGCTATTTTGGCAATTGAATTTCACCCCAGAACAAAATATATGTTTTTACGGACACTATGAAACTTGGCCAGCCACAGCTGAAACCACTGATTATGGTATTGCTATTTTGGCAATTGAATTTCACCCCAGAACAAAATATACCCTGTTACGGACAGATTTAAACTAGGCCTGCAACAGCTGGAACACCAGATTCAGGGTATTGCTATTTTGGCAATTGAATTTCACCCCAGAACAAAATATATCCTTTGCAGGACACTATGAAACTTGGCCAGCCACTGCTGAAACCACTGATTTATGGTATTGCTATTTTGGCAATTGAATTTCACCCTAGAACAAAATATAGGTTTTGGCAGATACTATTATACTTTGCCATCCACAGCTGTGACACCAGATTTATGGTATTGCTATTTTGGCAATTGAATTTTACCCCAGAACAAAATATATGTTTTTATGACACTATGAAACTTGGCCAGCCACAGCTGAAACCATTGATTTATGGTATTGCTATTTTGGCAATTGAATTTCACCCCAGAAATATATGTTTTTGCGTACACTATTATATTTTGCCAGCCACAGCTGTGACACCAGATTTATGGTATTGCTATTTTGGCAATTGAATTTCACCCCAGAACAAAATATATGTTTTTACGGACACTATTATAGTTTGCCAGCCAGTGCTGGGACACAAGATTTAGGGATTGCTATTTTGACAATTGAATTTCACCACAGAAAATAATCTATCCTTTGCCAGACAGCAGACAGTATTATACTTGGCTAGCCAAAGCTGGAACACCAGATTTAGGGATTGGTATTTGGGCAATTGTATTTAACCCCTTAATAAAATATAGAAATTGCTGTCAGCAAATATAGAAATGACGCTGTCCTTACAGCAGAGATCTGATGAGTTTTTCAGGACTGGAGTGGACACTGAATACACTAGCCTAGCTATCGATTTCCCTATTAAATCAGCAGCAACTACACTCTCCCTCCTCTCACTAAGACTGCAGCTTCCGAATGAATCTAAAATGGATGCTGTCCAGGAGATGGGAGGGCCTGGGAGGAGGGTATGCTAATTGGCTGGAATGTGTCTGCTGACTGTGAGGTACAGGGTCAAAGTATACTCAATGATAGGGGGTGGACCTAACGTCGCATATGTTCGCCCGCTGTGACGAACGCGCACAAGCTATGTTCGTCGGGAACTATTCGCCAGGGAATAGTTTCGGACATCTTATTTACGAGTTCAACTTAGAGATGGGTTCCTAATAGTTGTTGTATTGCTAAAATATACGTTATATTCTAGCAATACAACCATTAGGAACTCAGCTCTAAGTTGTTATCGCAATGCAAATAATACTTACAATTATTAATCGCTTGCGAATCCATTTGATGCCTCTATTTGATTGTATATGACGATTGACTATGACTACCACCAACGTTCTGCTGCCTCCAAAGCAAGACATCTGAACCCCCAGGGCCATTTGGGCGTTTTTGATAAAACGCATCAAAACGCATCTGCGTTTTAAAATTTTTCATTTTTTAGTTTATTTTTTGGTATATTTTGCCACAGTTGGTTGCATATTTACATTTGGTATAGGCAAATATGGTTTTTGCGGACACTATTATAGTTTGCCAGCCAGTGCTGGGACACAAGATTTAGGGGATTGCTATTTTGATAATTGAATTTCACCACAGAAAATAATCTATCCTTTGCCAGACAGCAGACAGTATTATACTTGGCTAGCCAAAGCTGGAACACCAGATTTAGGGGATTGGTATTTGGGCAATTGTATTTAACCCCTTAATAAAATATAGAAATTGCTATCCTGAGTTTCTAGGGGTGACAATTAGCACAGCCACGTCCCTGATGTAGGATATAGCAAAAAAAAAACTAGTATTGATGTATTGATGGACTTGGTGGCAGCTTGTTCTGGTGCACCACAAGTCACAAAATGGCCGCCCGATCACCCCAGAAAATAAGTGACATAAAAACGCTCTGTGCAGCCTAAAAACAGTGAGCAAGTAACTAGCAGAAGTTCAATCATTCACAGCTGTAGATCGATCACTTTATTAGGTGCTTTTGCTAACTTTTTCTTGCCTAATCTCGCCCTCACAGCAGCTGCGTCCTCTCCCTACAGTAATCAGAGCAGTGTGACGTGCGGCGCTACGTGACTCCTGCTTAAATAAAGCTGGGTCACATGTTAGTAGGCATGGCTGTGATGGGCTCTTAGGGCAAGAAGTAAAACGCTAGCTGATTTGCTGCTGTGCAGACCTTCAGAAAGAGGGAAGTAATCGCGAACAATGAACACGAACACGAACTTCTTTGAAAATGTTCGGGTTAGGGTCCGTGTCCCGAACACCCCAAATTCGGTACGAACCCGAACTATTCTCGAACTGTTTGCTCAACACTACAAAATATGTCATAACAAGGATCCCACCGGTCTGAAATTCTATGCCGTGGAAATAGTTAAACGCCATTGGCGGGAGGAAATTCTGCCACACAGATTAACAGAAAGGAGGCACAGTGGATATACGAAATGGGTACCCTGCAGCCTCTGGGACATAATATAGAATGGGATCAGTGATGTCGCGAACATAACATTTTCCGTTCGCGAACAGCGAACACGAACTTCAGCAAATGTTCGCGAACGTGCGAACAGTGCGAACCGCCATAGACTTCAATAGACAGGCGAATTTTAAAAACCAAAGAGACTCCTTCTGGCCACAATAGTGATGGAAAAGTTGTTTCAAGGGACTAACACCTGGACTGTGGCGTGCCGGAGGGGGTCCATGGCAAAACTCCCATGGAAAAATACCTAGTTGACGCAAAGTGTGGTAGTTGTAATCGCAATGCGATTAATACAGGTTATATTAATCACATTGCAAATTCAACTTAGAGCTGAGTTCCTAATGGTTGTATTGCTAGAAATTCAAGCAATACAACCATTAGAACCCAGCTCTAAGTTGAATTCGCAATGCGATTAATATAACCTGTATTAATCGCATTGCGATTACAACTAGAGCTGAGTTGCTAATGGTTGTATTGCTAGAATATAACGAAGATTGAGAATATAGCGCTATATTCGCAATCTTCGTTATATTCTAGCAATACTAACTCATTGTAATCCCAATGCGATTAATACAGGTTATATTAATCGCATTGCGATTACAACTACTAACACTGCAGCTTCATAATGAATCTAAAATGGATGCCGTCCTTGCTTTTTGATAGGAGGTGGGAGGGTCTGGGAGGGAGACTAATGTACTAGCCCTAAAAAGGGCTTTTTGGGGTGATGTCAGGACGCTGTCCTTACAGCAGAGATCTGATGAGTCTTTCAGGACTGGAGTGGACACTGAATACACTAGCCTAGCTATCGATTTCCCTATTAAATCAGCAGCAACTACACTCTCCCTCCTCTCACTAAGACTGCAGCTTCCGAATGAATCTAAAATGGATGCTGTCCAGGAGATGGGAGGGCCTGGGAGGGAGGGTATGCTAATTGGCTGGAATGTGTCTGCTGACTGTGAGGTACAGGGTCAAAGTATACTCAATGATAGGGGGTGGACCTAACGTCGCATATGTTCGTCCGCCGTGACGAACGCGCACAAGCTATGTTCGTCGGGAACTATTCGCCAGGGAATAGTTTCGGACATCTTATTTACTGAGTTCAACTTAGAGATGGGTTCCTAATAGTTGTTGTATTGCTAGAATATACGTTATATTCTAGCAATACAACCATTAGGAACTCAGCTCTAAGTTGTTATCGCAATGCAAATAATACTTACAATTATTAATCGCTTTGCGAATCCATTTGATGCCTCTATTTGATTGTATATGACGATTGACTATGACTACCACCAACGTTCTGCTGCCTCCAAAGCAAGACATCTGAACCCCAGGGGCCATTTGGGCGTTTTGATAAAACGCATCAAAAACGCATCTGCGTTTTAAAATTTTTCATTTTTTAGTTTATTTTTTGGTATATTTTGCCACAGTTGGTTGCATATTTACATTTGGTATAGGCAAATATGGTAGTCTAGATCATGTGTCTATACCAAAACCTAGGATCATTGTTTGACAGCATATTTTCTAAGCCATGTAGCTGAATATAGATTTGGGCAGAGTAATGATCTAGACTACCATATTTGCCTATACTAAATGTAAATATGCAACCAAATGTGGCAAAATACACAAAAAATGATGCGTTTCTTGATGCGTTTTTGATGCTATCAAAAATGCCCAAATGGCCCCTGGGGGTTCAGATATCTTGCTTTGGATGCAGCATAACATTGGTGGTAGTCATAGTCAACCATCATATACAATCAAATAGAGGCATCAAATGTATTCGCAAAACGATCATTAATTGTAAGTATTATTCGCATTATGACATAACTTAGAGCTGAGTTCCTAATGGTTGTATTGCTAGAATATAACGTATATTCTAGCAATACAACAACCATTAGAACTCAGCTCTAAGTTGAATTCGCAATGTGATTAATGCAGGTTATATTAATCGCATTGAGAATTCAACTTAGATCTGAGTTCCTAATGGTTGTTGTATTGCTAGAATATAACGAAGATTGAGAATATAGTGCTATATTCGTTATCTTCGGTATATTCTAGCAATACAACCGTTAGTAACTCAGATCTAAGTTGTAATCACAATGCGAATAATACAGGTTATATTAATCGCATTGCGATTTACAATTACTATTACTGCAGCTTCAGAATGAATCTAAGATGGATGCTGTCCTTAGCGCTTAGATAGGAGGTGGGAGGATCTGGGAGGGAGGGTATGCTGATTGGCTAGAATGTGTCTGCTGACTGTGAGGTACAGGGTCAAAGTTTGCTCAATAATAAAGTATAGGGGCGAACGCGAACATCGAATATGTTCGTCCGCCGCGACGGACGCGAACAAGCTATGTTCGCGGGAACTGTTCTCCGGCCGAATAGTTTGGGCCATCTCTAAATGGGATAGCCGTTTGTATGGTCTGATTTGTTTTATCAAATTTTATGTATTGATTTTATTTTAACATATGGATATAATTGTACATGGTGAAATTTTATTAGTTATTCATTGTTATAATTATATAAGGTAAATTTTATTAATTATTTATTGCTGAAAGTTTTAGTTCTATTCATCTATTCAGCTGATTGACATGTTACTAATTAGCGGTAGTGATGAGCGGCAGAGTGCCATATTCGATTTCGACGAATTCGCGAATATTCGAATGAATATTCGCTTCATATTCGCCGAAATCGAATATTCGTCATTTTTCTAGTTATCGCGATTAACATGCGATTTAAATAATCGCATATTGCGATTTGTACTTAAGGCTACTTTCCTATTGGTTTTATATCTAGAATTAGCGAGGATGACGAATATGACGAATGTATTAGTCTATTCCTCAAAGCGAAGATAACGAAGTATTCTACATCTTCGTTTTAGCTACCTATTCAGTCAACTTCGCTAATTCTGGCAATCAAATAGGAAGGTTGACTATAGAGACAGCTGTGTTAAATTCGCTATGCGATTTTTTTTTTTTTAATAAATAGAATACTTATAATAATTTTATCAAGTAATATAATTATTGTATTAAAAAAATAAATAAAATCGCATAGCGAATTTAACACAGCTGTCTGGTAAGTCAACCTTCCTATTTGATTGCTAGAATTAGCGAATAGCGAAGTTGACGATGACGAGACGAATAGGTAGCTAAAGCGAAGATGTAGAATACTTCGTTATCTTCGTTTTGAGGAATATGACGAATACATTCGTCATATTCGCTATTCGCTAATTCTACCAAGCCAACCATAACTTCTGTGCTCATGGAGCGTCCCCATCACCATGGGAACGTCTCCATATACTAAAATGTACTGTCGGATTTGAGGAATTACGTTGAAATCGCAATGCGATTAATTCAAGTTATATTAATCGCATTGCGATTTCAACTTAGAGCTGGGTTTATAATGGGTCAGCTTGCTAGAATTAACGAGTTAACGAATATGGAATATAGCAGCAGTGCTAAGTTGAAATCGCAATGCGATTAATTTAACTTAAAGTATTCGCATTGCGATTTCAACTTAGCACTGCTAGTGCATAGCTATACTCCATATTCGTTAATTCTAGCCTATGTAAGATAGCAGTGCTAAGTTGTAATCGCAATGCGATTAATATAACTTGAATTAATCGCATTGCGATTTCAACGTAATTCCTCAAATCCGACAGTACATTTTAGTATATGGAGATTCTCCCATGGATGGGGACGCTCCACATGAGCACGGAAGTCGGCAGAAGCGGCAACGGGCACTGACTAGAGCAGCCAGGAAGCCAGGAATCCTCAGGACAGGTAAGAACTACTTTTGGGAAGTAGGAAAGAAAAAAATATAACTAAAAAAACAAAAAAAAAAACGAATATTCGAAATAGCGAATTTATAGCGCTATATTCGAAATATTCGCGAATTAGCGAGTGCCGATATTCGCTAAAAAAATTCGCTTTCGAATATTCGCGCTCAACACTAATTAGCGGAAGTCTGGATTGCTTCCAGGGTAAATGATCATCTATTTATTTTTGGACACTGGCGGTGTGGTTACTGCGGCCCCTGAAGAAGCTTACCGCAAACCCGGGTCGGGCATTGTATTTTATATGTGCACTTTTATCTGAAAATTGTGAGTATAATAAAGATGTGTAATATATCTACATCAAAGGTACTGCACCATCCATTTGTTCTCTATGAAGGTTTTCTTACTGGATAGTGGAAACAGCGGTTGGTGATGTAGTGCCTCTACCCGTTATTGGAAACAGTGGCTGGCGATATGCGCTCAATTATCTGCATATTGTGAGTATAATAGAGGGTGGGCACTCCACATATATCAAAGGTACTGCACCATCTATTTGTCTTCTCTGAAGGGTCAAATTCCTGAGAGTGAAATTAGTGGTCGGCGGCTTCAGGTGGATTGGAAAATCAGCTGGAAGCACCCAGGAGCTCATACATGAGAAAGAATACTGTGGATCTAACTTATATTTTTGGTAGCAGGACATACTATCTCCAGTACTGTAAGCTTATCATTATTAGTGCAAAAACTGGAGTTTCTAGCGCGTCCCTCATTTTCTATTTTCTGCTTTGTGCTTGGGAGAACGAACCTACTCCTGTTTGGGTACCGCTGCTTGTCTAAGCAACCCACCCCACCATTTCTTTTTCTTTTTCAGTTGACTCATCTCTAGTTGCTATAGCCTGTAATATTATTACACTCCAGAAATACATCCAGGCCCCTCTTGAATTCCTTTATTGTACTCACCATCACACCACCTCCTCAGGCAGAGAGTTCCATAGTCTCACTGCTCTTAACGTAAAATAATCCTCTTCTATGTTTGTGTACAAACCTTCTTTCCTCCAGACGCAGAGGATGTCCCCTCGTCACAGTGACAGTCCTGGGGATAAATAGATGATGGGAGAGATCTCTGTACTGACCCCTGATATATTTATACATAGTTATTAGATCTCCACTCAGTCGTCTCTTTTTCTAAAGTAAATAACCCTAATTTTGATAACCTTTCAGGGTACTGTAGTTGCCCCATTCCAGTTATTACTAGTTGCCCTCCTCTGAACCCTCTCCAGCCTGCTATGTCAGCCTTGTTCACAGGAGCCCAGAACTGTACACAGTACTCCATGTGTGGTCTGACTAGTGATTTGTAAAGTGGTAGGACTATGTTCTCATCACGGGTGTCTATGCCCCTTTGATGCAACCCATTATCTTATTGGCCTTGGCAGTAGCTGCCTGACACTGGTTTTTGCAGCTTAGTTTGCTGTTTATTAAAATTCCTAGATCCTTTTCCATGTCAGTGTTACCGAGTGTTTTACCATTTAGTATGTACGGGTGACTTGCATTATTCCTTCCCATGTGCATAACTTTACATTTGTCAGTGTTAAACCTCATCTGCCACTTATCTGCCCAAGCCTCCAATCTATCCAGATCCCTCTGTAGCAGTATATTGTCCTCTTCAGTATTAATTACTTTACACAGTTTAGTGTCATCTGCAAAATTGATATTTTACTATGCAAGCCTTCTACAAGATCATTAATAAATATATTGAAAAGAATAGGGCCCAGTACTGACCCCTGAGGTACTCCACTATTGACAGTTGCCCAATCTGAGTGTATACCGTTAATAACCACCCTCTGTTTTCTGTCACTCAGCCAGTTACTTACCCACTTACAGACATTTTCTCCCAGTCCGAGCATCCTCATTTTATATACTAACCTTTTATGTGGTACAGTGTCAAATGCTTTGGAGAAGTCCAGATATACTGACATCCATTGATTCGCCGCTGTCAAGTCTAGAACTTACCTCCTCATAGAAAACTGATTAAATTTGTTTGGCATGACCGATCCCTCATGAAGCCATGCTGATATGGCGTTATTTGCTTATTTCTGTTGAGATCCTCTAAGATAGCATCTCTCAGAAAACCTTCAAACAGTTTCCCCACAACAGATGTTAAACTTACCGGCCTATAGTTTCCGGGCTCTGTTTTTGGACCATTTTTGAATATTGGCACCATATTTGCTATGCACTAATCCTGTGGGACATTCCCTGTCAGTATAGAGTCCGCAAATATCAGAAATAAGGGTCTGGCTATGACATTACTTAATTCCCTCAGGATACGGGGTGTACACTAAGTACACTGGAAAATGGCTGAATCCAAGATGGCTAAGGCTATTTATAGGGCTGTGACATCACAGGGCTGGCTGATCATGCTGATTGGCTGCATGCATGGCATTGTGGGTGATCCCTTGTTCCCAGAGTTCCTTGTTCCATGCCCTAACACATTCAGCAGCCATTTTAGGAAAAAATTAAGATGAATTTTTTTTTTTTTTTATTGTTGCCTTCCGGGAGATATAACTTTTTCAATTTTTCTATCAATGCAGCCATATGAGGGCTTGATTTTTGCAGGACACATTTTAGTTTTTAATGGTGCTATTCTGAGGTGCATATAATTTACTAATTAGCTTTTATTAACTCTTTCTAGGAGAGGGAATGGAAAAACACAGCACAATGTAATTAATTTTGCTGTGTTTATTTTTGGCATAAATAACATGATAACTTTACTCTCTGGTAGAGTTGAACGAACACCTGAAGTTCAAGTTCGGGACCCGAACTTGACCTTGAATCCAAAACCCTGGAACTTTGGGGCACTCAAAATGGCTCTAAAGAAGTCCTGGAAAGGGCTAGAGGGCTGAAAATGAATCAAAATGGGAGTAAGAGTAGGACAAGTGCCCTGCAAACAAATTTGGATAGGGAAATAACTTAAAAAACATAAAATACATAAAAATTTAAATAAACTTTCTAAACCTGAGCACAGAGTGAGTGACAGTGGCACCTGCCACCCCACAAACAGAGGATGTGGCAACGCCGCCACATCTTTCACCGTCACCAAGCATCTTCACACTATCCCATGGAAAGGTTCAGCTGTCCATCTTCTAATTAGAAAGAGAAATAAAAAGAACCCCGCTACCAACCCGCGATCCCTGGCCCTGAATGCCATGATTTCAAAATTATAGTTATATCTCCCTAACAGCACACTGGGTGAAACGTAGTGGCGGCTGGGCCAGAGGCGGATAGCAGTTTTGCACATGTCCTTCCGCCCCGAGGATTGCAGGCCTTTTTCCTTTGCCTCCTATTGCCCTCCTACCCGCTTCCTCCTCCTCTACCAACTCCTCATCCGCTCAGCGTAACACCTTGACCACCAACATCAGCACAGCCAGAGGGAAGCGACAGCAGGCTGTTCTGAAACTCATCTGTTTGGGGGACAAACCCCTACACTGCGCAGAAGCTGTGGATGGGCATGGAACAACAGTCCGATGAGTGGTTGGTGCCACTGAGCCTCAAGCCCGGCCTGGTGGTGTGCGATAATGGGCAAAATCTCGTTGCAGCTCTGTGCCTAGCCGGTTTGACACACATCCATTGCCTGGTGCATGTGTTGAATTTGGTGGTGCAGCAATTCATGAACACCTAAAAATCAATTCAGTTAATCCAGCTCTTAGATTCTGGTGAGACAAATTCACTTTCATTGGTGCTCAAGGACCCCTGCGACCCGAGCTGCAGATGTGACAGGCAAATAATTTTATAAAATTTGTCGGTTAGATTGTTGGAGTAACATTTCCACGGTTATCATGGACTTTTTATTATAAATCAGTAACAAAAGCTTTACAAGGAACATTTCAAAAAGAGAAGCTTAGCCCGACCAGCCTACCACCCTACATCCCCCCCTTACCCCTTCAGTCAAACCACTCATTAATGCGCCCATTCACAAACTATTTACAAATTTACTTATAAACATATTCAAATAACTAAAAGTCAGATAAACGAAATAAACAAACAAAACTATATACATGCCTTACCCTTAACTTATAAGGTCAGTCATATACAAGTGGCTCGGAGGGTGGGTTCCTGCACCAACATAGGCCAGGTACGCAATTGTCCATCCAGAGCACAGTTCTGTAGGAGGATGGAGGAGGAGGAGGAAGAGGAGAAGAAACTGTGTTCACAGCAGGATGGCACCCAAAGCAGCTCATGGCCATCACTTGAGCGTGGCTGGGGGATACGGAGGACACAGATGATACACCTCCCATAGAGGACAGCTTGTTGTTGCCTCTGGGCAGCCTGGAAAACATGAGCGACTACATGCTGTGCAGTGCCTGCGCAACGACTGCCGAAGTTGCCCACATTCTAACTTGTGCAGATTACTGGGTGGCAACCCTGCTGGATCCCCTTCACAAGCACAACGTGCCATCCTTAATTCAGTCACTAAAGCGTGATCGGAAGAAGCCAAGGCTGGTAGACACGCTGCTGATGTCATTCACACCTGACACTCGGGGCTCAGTGGAAGCACAAGGCTAAAGCAGAAGAGGAGGAGGAAGAAAAGTTGCCAACACAGCTGGGTCACCGCCTGCAGCTCAGAAGGAAGAGGTTAGCATGACCGAAATGTGGAAAAGCTTTGCACCACGCCAGAACAACCAGCACCACCAGCAGATATGAAACGTCTTAGCAAGAGGGAGCATTTCAGCAAAATGGTGGAATAGTATCTGTGCACACGCCTACACGTACTGACTGATGGGTCTGCCCAGGGTCGTAGCTACAGGGGAAGCAGAGAGCAGAAGGGGCCCATGCAGGAGGAAGAGGACTAAAAAGACTTTTGTTAGGGCCCTCTCAATAGTATTATGGAATGAAAGGCCTGGTCTGAGAGAGCGATCATTAGTAGCCACAGGAATAGGGGCGGCATGAAAGGAACAGGTTGCGAAAAATTACTGGGAGGGGGCCCCATTCAAAAATTTTCTGTTGGGCCCAGTTATTTCTAGCTACGCCACTGGGTCTGCTGCAGTTAACTTCTGGGTCGCCAAATTGGGGACATGGCCTCGGCTTCGACCTTTACGCCTTGAAGGTGCTGGCCTGCCCTGCAGCCAGTGTTTTGTCTGAACGTGTGTTAGCACAATTGGGGGCGTTATTACAGACAAGAGCAGCCGCCTGTCCACAGCCAACATGACAATCTCACATTCATTAAAAAGAACCAACTGGTTAAAAGATGGCTGCACAATAAATCATAAACTAACAGGAAAATAAAAAAAGGGGGTCATTCCAAAAGTTGGAATGAAGGAAGCTCTTAGCGCACATTTTTGATCAAAAGTATGTCGGGCCCAAGTACCACTTCACGGCGGCTTCCGCACAAGGGTCCCTAACGCTACAGATACTGCCTCATATGGACTTACCAGTCTCCTTATTTCAGGGCATTGCAGGAACCAGCTAAATTGCTTTTGTGCTAAGAAGTCCCAGGTACTTGGGCGTTGCTCAGTCCAAAAGAGGCGCCACCCTCAATATATACTATAAGACAGAGTTCAGACTAAGCAGATATGTTTCTACACTCAGAAGTGCATAACCATAAGGCAAATAGAGTAAATCAACTGGTTAAAAGATGGCTGCACAATAAATCATAAACTAACAGGAAAATAAGCTTCCTTCATTCCAACTTTTCGAATGACCCCCTTTTTTTTATTTTCCTGTTAGTTTATGATTTATTGTGCAGCCATCTTTTAACTAGTTGATTTACTCTATTTGCCTTATGGTTATGCACTTCTGAGTGTAGAAACATATCTGCTTACTCTGAACTCTGTCTTATAGTTTACATTAAAAAGAACCAGGCATGAATCCCACAGGACTTGTTCGTACCTTATGCAGAAGACATGTATACCGGCCTCACCCAACCATTGTTATACTACAGCGCACTTATTCTTTGTTTTCTTTTTTATATTTCCCAATGTTTTAGAGTGTACCCCAATTTATATAAAAAAAAAAAGAAAGAAAACAAAACACATTGTTGTTGGCGACTACCTTTGGCTTCACAGCCCAAAAAATGTTTATGTCAGGCAACAATGTAACCGCCAATTATAATGAATTATGTTCCCTGTCTGTTATGCAGTGCAGGGGTACTTTGAAAGAAAGAAGGGGTACAGATCAGCCAACAATCTGAACGCCACCTAATTTACAGAATATATTTCCCAGTCAGGTATACAGTGCAGGGGTACTTTGAAAGAAAGAAGGGGTACAGATCACCCAACAATCTGAACGCCACCTAATTGAATATATTTCCAAATCAGGTATGCAGTGCAAGGGTACTTTGTGGCCAAGAACGTAACAGACGACTTTTACAATTTACCTCCCTGTCACCTATGCAGAGCAGGGGTTTGTATATGGTAAAAATGGTAAAATGTCAGCCACCAATGTAACCAGGGGCATAACGACTGGCAGGGGGAGGGTCCCTCTACACTTACATATAATGGAGTGCTCTGACGGGGCCCAGCATGAACTACAGTGACAATGTCGGTCCCCGTCAGAGCGCTCTTAAAACATGTACAATGTGGGGGTTGCAGAGGCCGGGGTGTCGCAGAGGCATGTGGGGGGTGGGGGCATGCTCACCCGTGCTCTCCAGAGTGTGAAGCAGGGAGCTGTCTCCGCTCCCTGCTTCACCTTTCTTCTCAGCTCAGGTGAGCCGTACTTGGTACTGCTGGCTGTGGGACGAGAGCTGAATGCCCGGGAATCAGCCTCCAAGCACAGCCAGCAGGCCATGAGAGTGTTGGAGTGTGTGTCATCGGGGAGGAAGGTAAGTATGAGTTTTTTTTATTTTTACCATAAAGCTGGCATACTTACTGTAAGGGGGCACCTATGTGGGCATAACTACTATGAGGGGGCACATATTAAGGCATAACTAATGTGAGGGGGCACATAAGTGGGCATAACTACTATGAGGTGGAACATATCTGGCATAACTACTATGAGAGGGAACATATCTGGCATAACTACTATGAGGGGCACATATCTGGCATATCTACTGTGAGGGGGCAAATATCTGGGCATAACTACTGTTAGGGGCACAAAAGTGGGCATAACTACTGTGAGGGGGCACATATCTGGCATAACTACTGTGAAGGGGCACATATGTGGGCATAACTAGTGTAAGGGGGCACATATCTGGCACATAACTACTGTGAGGGGGCACATATGTGGTCATAACTACTGTGAGGGGGCACATATCTGGCATAACTACTGTGACAGGAACAAAGGTGGGTATAACTATTGTCGGGGGCCACAAGGTGGTCATAATTACTGGGAAGGGCCACAGCGTGGGCATTAGTACTGTGTGGTAGCACTGCTATACATTGACATGGCTCAGTCTTACAGGCCACCACAGCGCCCCCTGCTGGTAATTTCTCAAGGGCAGTCACCATCCTTTCCTTATGTAATTATTCTTTTTCTCTATCACCACAGGGACCTTGTTCTGGATCCAGCGGACATCACGCGACACCAGCGACACCCTGGATGAGGTAGGACCAGATTTTATTAGTTTATTGAGGTGGGGGGCGATCCAAAGTTTGCACCGGGCCCATAACACTCTAGTTACGCCACTGAATGTAACAGACAATTTCTAGAAATTCACCACCCTGTCACCTATTCAGTGTCGGGGTTTGTATATGGCAAAACTGGTTTAATATCACCCAAGAATGTAACAGACGATTTTTAGAAATTTACCTCCCTGTCACCTGTGCAGAGCAGGGGTTTGTATATGGCAAAATGGGTTAATGTCACCCAATAATGTAACAGACGATTTTTATTAATTTACCTCCCTGTCACCTATGCAGAGCAGGGGTTTGTATACGGCAAAAATGGTAAAATGTCACCCACCAATGGAAGAGACGATTTTTAGAAATTTACCTCTTTGTCACCTAGGCAGAGCAGGGGTTTGTATATGGCAAAACTGGGTTAATGTCCCCCAATAATGTAACAGACAATTTTTACTAATTTACCTCCCTGTCACCTATGCAGAGCAGTGGTTTGTATATGGCAAAACAGGGTTAATGTCACCCAATAATGTAACAGATGATTTTTAAAAATGAACTTTCCTGTCCCCTATCTAGCACAAAAAGTGTGTTTTTTTATAGCACCAATGTAAATGCAGTATGTTACGGTTGTAGTGGACTTTCAGTAATGCAACACAGCACGCAAATTTGCTTTCTAGCACAAAACAAATAGATTTTTTTTATAGCAGCAATGTAACTGCAGGATGTAAAGGTTTAATTGGACTGTCAGAAATGCAGCATAGCCCGTAAATTTACTATCTTGCAAATAACGTGTGCTTTTTTATAGCAGCAAGGTAACTGCAAATATGTGACAGAGTGATGTAATTGAATAATTTCACCTGGCAGGTATGCGCTGCAGGCTGCAGGGGTACTTGACTGGCCAAAAAGGAATTTGTCCTCCACTAAGCTACCAGAACAGAATTAAAGTAATGTCCCTGGCACACATGTAGTTCACATGCAGTTGCAAGTGCACTGCACTTGCAAAAATGACCGCCGACGCCCACCAAACTAGAAGATGGATTAAAAGTTATTTTTCAGTGTCACTGGGCTCAGGGCTAGATACAAAATGTAGTATAGCACCCTCAATAATCTCTGTAGTTTGAAGATTTAACACCACCACGTTCAACAGAATTCTTCCCTAATCTCTTCCTCACAGCAGCGCAGCATCCTATCCCTACACTGAGAAGAGGAGAGTGATGTGCGGCCCTATGTGACTCCAGCCTATATAGAGGCTGGGTCACATGCATCTTTGGCCAATCACAGCCATGCCATTAGTAGGCATGGCTGTGATGGCTTCTAAGGCAGACTAGTGAAACACTTGTTGATTGGCTGCGCTGCAGCCTTTCAAAAATCTCCAAGAAATCGACGAACACCGAACCTGAACTTTTACGGAAATGTCTGGGTTCGGGTCCGGGTACCAAAACCCCTAAACCCTACTCTCTGGGTCAGTAGACGATTACAGTGATACCAAATACATACAGTATTTTGTTTTTACATTTTTCTGCTTTTGCACCATAAAAACCCTTTTTTTTTAAAAAAAAATGTATTTGCATTGCCACATTTCAAGACCTAAAACTTTTTACTTTTCTATCTACAGAGCTGTGTGAGGGCTTGATTTTTGCGAAACCATTTGTATTTTTCATTAGTATCATTTTGGGGTATATAACACTTTTTGATCTCTTTTCATTCAGTTTTTTAGTGTTGAATAAGCACAAAAAAAATGAATAAGCAACAGCAGCAATTCTAGTGTTTTTATGGCGTTCATCATACAGGATAAATAACATGATAATTGTGTAGTGCAGGTCATTACGGACGTGGCGGTACCAAATATAAGTAGGAGATTTTATCTTTGGAATTTTTTCCATTCAAAAACATTTTTTGGAAATGTTTTATTTAAACTTTTTTTTGTCATTTAATAGGGATTATAATAGGGGACTATAATAGGAGATCTTTTGATTGCTTCTAAAATACACTGCACAATTAATCTAATGCAATGTATTTTGCTTTCAATGATATGACATTCACCAGAACGCTGTGTCAGAGAGGCACAACTGCTGGGGTACCATGGGGTCTTCACTATTGCCTGCAGCATGTAAGAGGTTAAACAGCCCTGATTGCCTCCTGGCTGTTAGAGCAGGAACAAAGCTCTCATGTGAGGGCCGAGCACCCACTCTCCACTGCATGGAAGACCCAGGCAGGACTTAGACTGTAAAAAGGCGGCAGCCCAGCCATATTAGGGGTCACTAAGGGGTTAACCCCATATAGAATGCTCAGTTCTAGGCGCTTAGAATCAACTCTTCAGCTGGTTCATTGACACAAAACAAGAGGGGTATGGTTAATTAACTGCTGAATCTCTACATCTCTAGCTCTTCTGGAAGTGCAAGCCTCCCATTTTCTCCCCCGCCCCCAAGTACCACTACTGTGTCCCCGTAGCCTGATCAATAGGAGCTATGATGGCTCATGATGAGGTCTTATGTCTTCTTGTAACGATCCCTATTCTTGGGTCACGTCACGGAGTGAATTATCCTAGCGAGCTCATCAATTTACCACATAAATTTCTGCTCACCTCCTCTAGATTATGGAATTATGCTAAATTACTTCCCTAGATTTCTAACACTCCAATATTTCATATCACAATTGCTACCACCACCTATACTATTAGGCAATAGGGGCCTATATTCACAGATTCTCAACCCAAACTAAACATTGTAACACCAGTTGACTATACCGGACCTAAAATCCCCTGAATCACTATCGGTAATGTTATTCTCTTCGAAGAGCAAGTTCTATAAGACAATAAGGAAGAGACTTATCAATTCTTACAGTTAATACACAATAGTGCAGTGCAATACAAAAATAAATTCTCAGATAAAAGATAAAAATAAAAATATATGTGCAATAACCATGCTGTACACAGATAAAATGAAAGGGATAAAATACAGAATATTAGCTTGCTGAGATGCAGCAGTTATAGTCCAGCTATGGGACAGCTGAGAATACAGGCAGTCACTCCAAGCTATATTAATCACCAAATGGCTGACAATGACCTGTTCCCAACCACCCATTTTTATCCCCTCAGCCAAGGGGTGGGCTGTGAAGAAACCTACCTCCCTTTAGGTCTGGCCTTCTGGGAAGTCTGACATTATTCAGGTTTTGCCCCTCCTTCCCAAATGGCCAACCAATGTGGCAATATGAATCCAGGCTATTTCTCGCAGTATGACAGGGACTGTGGGAAATGCCTCCTGTACAGTATAGTGTGTCTAGACTCTCCGCGAAGCCCATGTCAGGCTTAACACAATTACTAGGGTTCTGAAGATGTGGGTTTTATGAGGATGGAGTTATGGCTTCTGATACTGTTTCATCCACCTACTTAATGACTTAGACTACCTGCTGGGTTAGCAGCCTGTCTGTGGTTGCCCCTAATTTTAAGTGTTTTCTTCCAGGCCTTCAGTATTATGCCCATATGGCTTGTAATTAGCAGGTCAGTGCTGAATGGAGTACTTCCTTCGAGAATGTGTAGTGTTTCACTCCTGCATAGACTGTCCGGCATAATAGGGGTACAATTAGCATAAGGTCTAGATCCCAAGACACTGACATACAATCAGCTATCGATAATACAAATTCGGAAAATCTAAATTCTATCTATCTATCTATCTATCTATCTATCTATCTATTTCTCTCAGATTTCGTTACACTTCTTTTGCTGCTTCTAGAGAAAAGAATGGAATAACTGTTGTGGTAAGGTGCAAGGTACTGTGGTCGACGGGAGGTACGTGGTCACCGAGGTTCCTGGCCTCGGTGAGGTAAGAGCCGGATTTTGGTGTGTCAGCAGCAGCTAGTGCTGCTTGACACCTTGCTATTTAGTTTGGCTACAAAGCCAATCCGGGCCGGCTCTACTGGGAGTAGGCAAAGAGTTGGGTGGGTGCCTACTCCCCACGGTCCAGGCCGGGTTTATCCGGGACTTTAAAGGCAGCCTCCTCAGCAGCTGAGAGGGATTGTCCTGGAGCTGCTGTTAGGCTGTGGAATCACTGGCGCTTGGGGAATTCTGATCCATTCTGTGCTATGTGGAGTTCTCTGGGCTGGAAGCAAGAGCCCCAGCAGGGAGGAGTGCAGACGGCCTGAAAGTCTGAGGTGGTTTGTCCTGCGGCTGGGCTGACAGCCAGGTGCGAACCTGCACCTAAAACCTCCCAGGTGATTGTAACCTGCATTGGACTGTTTGGTTTTGCATCACGTTTTTCTGCTGTGTGAATTAACACCAAGAGACTGTTCACTGTTTGTTTTGTGCAAGTGTGAATAAAACACTGTTTTCTGCACTTTCTGGACTCCCTTTTGCCTCTGTACTGCACCCGGCACCGCTATCTACCTGAGCGACTCCCACATTTGGTGTCAGGATGCGGGCATGCGCAGTGAGGCTGGCGTGACCGCCGAAGTTTGTTTGTTTTGCTGGGCACAAGTGCACGCCCCTTGAGAAAGCGGAGCGAAACGCACGTCGGGTGGGCTCTCCTCTCTGCAATAGAAACCCGTGCTCCTCTGCAAGTGTCCTCAGGTATACATTTATGGAACATACATGCCTCCTTGTTGCAGTGTTCGTGTGGTTTGTCCACTATATTAGCTTAAGTGGGGCCTTGTTCTGTTATACAATTGTTGTATTGTGGATGTGTCTGTCTATGTCAGCATTTTTGTAGAAGGTTTTTACCTTTATATAGGAGAACTATCGGTGTTTTTCTGTGTGTGAGGAGGAGCCACATGTCTTGGCCACTATCTGTATTGCTGCCATATATAATTATTTTTATATTGATATCGTGTATGCTGTTGGTCTTTTATCAACTAATAAAGTTTGTTAAATTGTAATACGTGTCCCTTTATGGTTATTTGGTGAACATTAGTATAGTCACGCATCGTATTATGAGTGTGTAGCGTTGGCATTTCTATATATTAAGCCAGCAAAGCTACAAGTAGGAGTTGCTGGCAACATGGAGGCGGCTGTGAAAGCTCTCATAGAGGCTAACGTGCAGCAGCGGGAGACCAACCAGCTACTGTTACAGCACGTGATGGTGTTACAAGCTGCAGGAGCGGTCCCACCACGACCATGATGCCCGAAAGCGGTCCGTGCGGCGATCCCAAAGATGACCCCTTCGGACGACGTTGAGACATATCTGGCGGTCTTTGAGAAGGTAGCCGTGAGGAAAAGTTACCCCGTGACCAGTGGGCCGAGGTGGTCGCTCCGTTCCTGGCATCCGGGCCCCAGCAAGTTTTTTTGACTTGGCAGATGCCCAGGCTGCTGATTACCCCACGGTGAAGGGGGAGATCCTGGCCAGATTGGGGGTAAACGTGTTGGTCCGGGCTCAGCGGGTCCACCAGTGGGACTTTAAAGCGGCTGAACCCGCCAGGCCAGCAGTACTCATGAGTTGCTGCATCGGTTGCAAAAGTGGCTGCAGCCTGATGTTCCTAAGTCCGACTGCTATGCTGGACCGTCTACTGGCCGACATGTTCTGGAGGCCCTGCCTTATCCCCTCCAACACTGGAGTCGGCCAGGCGTCTCCGGTAAGTGCCCTGGAGATGGTCGACCTGGTGGAGCTGTTACGAGGCCACCAGAAACCTGCAGGGAGTCTTGCTGGGAAGGGGTCAGTCAAACCCCGGAGGCCTCTGCCCTCAGTTACGACGTCCGGCGACCGAGAGGCCTGCACGGAATGTACCCCTGCGGATCCGCCTCCGCGGTATGCTGGAGGTGTCAGGAGCCAGGCCACATCAGGGCCGACTGTCCGCATCGGGATGAGCCAATGGATGTGAACTATGGCTATCGCCACTCCCTGTATGCACGGAAGCTGTGTGCAACTGGCACCCGTGAGGGGCAGGACAATAACCACCTGTGTCAGGTAGAGGTGGAGATTCTCTGGCGGTGGCCCTGCTGGACTCCGGGAGTCTAGTCTCCCTGGTAAGGGCTGCCCTGGTACGGCCTGTGGAGTATACCGGCCGTAAAATCGGGTCCTGTGCATCCACGGAGACCTAAAAGACTACCCCCACTGCACTAGTGACTTTGTCCACAGCGGCTGGTAAGTGGACCCACGAGGTGGCTGTTGCTACCAAACTCCCGCATGAATTGATACTTGGGAGGGACTTCCCAGGTTTCCGGCGCTGTGGCCGGCGATAAAACTGTCTGATGGACCCGAGACAGGGGTAACCCTAGGAGAGTGGCCTGATACCACTGGAAGGCCAGAACCCTGGGAGCCCGAGTCTGAAGGGCCAGCGGTAGGGTGACCACTGCTCCAGCGGTAGAGGGGGAGACAACCCCACTGAGTGTAATGGTGGGAGACACGGAGGACTTGCCACCGGGACCTGAGTTGGCAGACCTCAATGTCTCCCGGGAAAATTTTGGGACCGCACAACACCGGGACCAAACCCTAACCAGGGCCTGGGAAAGTGTCATAATAATTGATGGTAAACCCCAGAAACCTGGGGCTGAATTAATGTTTCCGCGATTCATTGTTCTTCAGGATATGTTGTATCGGGTGAACCAAATCCGAGGTGAGCCTGTTGAACAGTTGGTGGTGCCCACAGCGTATCGCAAGCTGGTCATGGAGCTTGCCCACCAACATCTTCTTGGGGACACCTGGGGTGGCAGAAAACGCAGGACCGCATACTACAGCGATTTTACTGGCCCGGTTTGTTTAAGGAAGTAGAAGAGTATTGTAAGTCCTGTCCCACCTGTCAGATAAATAGCCCCCAGCCACATTTCCGTAGTCCTCTGGTACCTCTTCCAATTATTGAGGTCCCGTTTGAGCGAATCGCTATGGATCTAATTGGGCCTGTACCAAAGTCTGCCAGGGGCCACCAACACATTCTGGTAGTTCTCGACTATGCCACTCGATATCCGGAGGCGGTGCCTCTGCGACATACCTCAGCTAAGCTCATTGCCAAAGAGTTGATGGAAATGTTTTCCCGTGTGGGCCTGCCAAAAGAGGTTCTGACAGACCAAGGGACCCCTTTATGTCCAAAGTTATGAGGGAACTGTGCTAAATTGTTGCGTATAAAGCAGTTACGGACGTCCGTTTACCATCCACAAACAGACGGTCTTGTCGAGAGGTTTAATCAAACTTTAAAAACATGTTAAAAAGGGTGGTGTCTAGAGATGGGAAGGACTGGGATCTGCTTCTGCCCTATCTCATGTTCGCAGTGCGAGAGGTGCCCCAGGCCTCTACTGGGTTCTCGCCCTTCGAACTGCTTTATGGCAGACACCCTCGGGGCCTGTTGGATATCGCCAAGGAAGCGTGGGAACAACAGCCTGTCCCCCACAAAAGTGTCATTGAGTATGTCACCCAGATGCAGGAACGGATGGAAAGGGTGTTGCCGCTGGTCCGGGAGCATATGGAGGCAGCGCAACAAGCCCAGAGTAGGGTGTACAATCGTCAGGCTCGGGTACGGAGCTTCAACCCGGGAGATCGGGTTTTGGTTCTGGTGCCCACCCTTGACAGCAAGTTCCTAGCCAGGTGGCAGGGCCCCTATGAGGTTATTGAGAAGGTAGGGAAGTAAATTACAAAGTACACCAGCCGGGGCGGCGCAAGCCAGAGCAGGTGTACCACGTGAATTTACTGAAGCCGTGGAAAGACAGGGACACGGCCGACGACAACAGCCCACGGCCAGGGCTTCTAGGTGACAAGGGTCCAGCCCCACAGTTCGAGGCCTGCGGGCGGTAACCACGGTAAAAATCGCAGACAGCCTGTCTTCCAAACAAGTTCAGGATGTCAGGAGTTCGTCAGTCGGAACACGGATGTGTTCTCGGACCTCCCTGGCCGCACGTCTCTCATCCAACATGACATCGTCACTGAGCCTCAGGCCAAGATCCGGTTAAAACCCTACCGGGTACCCGAGGCTCGGCGACGGGCCATCGCGGAGGAAGTGCAGTTAATGTTGAAGCTTGATGTCATTGAGGAGTCGAAAAGTGAGTGGGCCAGTCCCATAGTTCTAATACCCAAGCCGGATGGGACGTTGCGGTTCTGCAACGATTTTCGCAAATTAAATGAAGTGTCCAAGTTCGATGCGTATCCCATGCCCCGGGTAGAGCGAGCTTGTTGAGAATTTAGGGCAAGCCCGTTATTTTTCTGTGCTAGACCTCACTAAAGGATACTGGCAGGTACCCTTAACGGAGGCGGCCAAGGAAAAACCGCTTTTGTTACTCGCAGGGCCTGTATCATTACAAGGTGTTACCCTTTGGCCTGCATGGCGCCCCCGCCACCTTCCAAAGGTTAATGGATATTGTACTGCGACCTCATCGTCGGTGCGCTCGGCCTACTTAGATGATGTAATCATCCACAGCACCGACTGGGAAAGCCATTTGCCCAAAGTGCAGGCGGTAGTGGATGCCCTGAGGAAAGCTGGACTAACCGCCAATCCAAAGAAGTGTGCGATTGGGTTGGAAGAGACCAAATACCTGGGATATGTTATTGGGCGGGGAGTCATCAAGCCGCAGGTAACTAAAGTAGAAGCCATACGTAACTGGCCCCGACCAGTCACTACCAGGCAGGTAAAATCGTTCCTGGGGATTGTAGGGTACTACATGAGGTTTGTGCCCCACTTTGCCACGATAGCAGCACCATTGACAGACCTGTTGAAGGGACGAAAGTCCGGAAAGGTTCACTGGAGTGAGAAGGCAGAAGAGGCTTTCTCTGCATTGAAGTCGGCCCTGTGTGGGTCCCCGGTTTTGGTGACACCCGACTTCAACAGGGAATTCATAGTACAGACGGATGCCTCAGAGGTAGGCCTCGGTGCTGTACTGTCTCAGGAGGTCAACGGGGAAGAACATCCCGTTGTCTTCCTGAGCCGTAAGCTCAGTCCCGCCGAGACCAGGTATAGCATAGTGGAGAGGGAGTGCCTGGCTATCAAGTGGGCACTCGAATCTCTCCGCTACTACCTGTTAGGGAGGAGGTTCCGTCTGGTGACCGACCATTCCCCTCTCAAGTGGATGAGCCAGGCCAAGGAGAGGAATGCTCGGGTCACCATGTGGTTCCTATCCCTGCAGAACTTCAAGTTCTCCGTGGAACACAGGGCAGGCCGCTTGCAGGGTAACGCAGATGCCCTGTCCCGCGTCCACTGCCTCACATGTGTTCACCCCTCAGGGTTGAACAAAGGGGGTATGTGGTAAGGTGCAAGGTACTGTGGTCGACGGGAGGTACGTGTCACCGAGGTTCCTGGCCTCAGTGAGGTAAGAGCCAGATTTTTGGTGTGTCAGCAGCAGCTAGTGCTGCTTGACACCTTGCTATTTAGTTTGGCTGCAAAGCCAATCCGGACCGGCTCTTACTGGGAGTAGGCAAAGAGTTGGGTGGGTGCCTACTCCCACGGTCCAGGCCGGGTTTATCCGGGACTTTAAAAGGCAGCCTCCTCAGCATCTGAGAGGGATTGTCCTGGAGCTGCTGTTAGGCTGTGGAATCACTGGCGTTTGGGAATTCTGATCCATTCTGTGCTATGTGGAGTTCTCTGGGCTGGAAGCAAGAGCCCCAGCAGGGAGGAGTGCAGACGGCCTGAAAGTCTGAGGTGGTTTGTCCTGCGGCTGGGCTGACAGCCAGGTGCGAACCTGCACCTAAAACCTCCCAGGTGATTGTAACCTGCATTGGACTGTTTGGTTTTGCATCACGTTTTTCTGCTGTGTGTGAATTAACACCAAGAGACTGTTCACTGTTTGTTTTGTGCAAGTGTGAATAAAACACTGTTTTCTGCACTTTCTGGACTCCCTTTTGCCTCTGTACTGCACCCGCACCGCTATCTACCTGAGCGACTCCCACACTGTATAGATTTATCAAATCAGATATTTCTCAAATCATGGTAGTTATACAAAGGGTCAAAGAATTGAGACCAGAGCTGTCCAATGTGAAAGAGAAGAAACAGCTGCTTCCAAAGCCACCTCAGTATCGAGTCCACCATCACCCCCTCCTTGACAAAAGTTGATGAGTTGAAAAAGGAGCTGTTAGAGGAGACAACTTAGTGCCATTTTTGGCATAAGATTTACCAAGCAACCCTGGATTTCAACTTTCCTATGTACCTTGCTTTCATTGAAAGTCGAAAGAGATCATTGGCTGAGCTTAACAGTACCTAAAGAAAATAAACAACTACATCCAACAGTAGTAAGGGTATACATGTCTCGTCAAACTAAAAGTGACAGGTACCACGCCCCCTTTTATACAGCTACCCTCGCCCTTTTATATTGCTTGATATAAAATTGATATTAAATTTATATTAAATTTATACTACTTGATATAAAACTTATATTAAATTTATATTAAATTTATACTGCTTGATATAAAACTTATATTAAATTTATATTAAATTTATACTGCTTGATATAAAACTTATATTAAATTTATTTTGTTTGATATTAAATTTATTCTGCTTGATATTAATTTAATTCGGGCATCTTACTACACACGTCTCAGATCCTTGCTAATGTTCACAGTTTACATCTGTTTAAAGCGATCTTTTTCTACTGCAGAGGTCGTGACATCTGTCTGGACACGTCACAGGATGTGTTCAGCTAATGTCAGTAGTTTACATCTGTTTAAAGCAATCTTTTCTACTGCAAAGGTCGTGACAAATTAATATTAGATATATAT
>CM065589.1:378917008-379053541 GCA_033119425.1 Bufotes viridis | reverse complement strand
TAACCCCTCAATTTTATCAGTGTGAGGGTTTAGTATTGCCGCTAGAGTGCACCTGCCTTTGCTATGGTTATGTTTTGATTGTTCTCCACATCCACATTATCGCTATCGTATGTAGGATGGTTATTGTGGTACTTGTAGTCCGTTGCTGGCATCTTCCATTGTATGCATTTTTGCTGTTGATTGCCCTAGCAATGGACTACAAGTGCTGAGATGTGCTCCCTAGATACATGCACAACTGCATATGTGTTGAGCATATCCTGCTTGTTAAACACCACACCACGTTTTCTAATGGTTTTGTATAATATGTTTGGAGGTGTATAAACTCCGATTTAAATGTGCCTGCTTTTCATCTACAGGCTACATTCAGGTGCACCTGGGAGGCTCTGGGCCATATCAGCCGGTCTCGGGTGGGGCTCACAGGCACCTCCCACCTCCCATTGCAAGCATGGTTACATGCTGGAGGTCACTGGTGAGCTTGTCTGTGAGTACGGCACAGGTAGGTTGAGTGGTAGGGCCTCGGGCTGCTTGAGGGACCTTGCCGTGGTGTCGAGCTTAAGACATGTCCTCCTAGTAGGATATGTCGAACTAACCCCTCAATTTTATCAGTGTGAGGTTTAGTATTGCCGCAGAGTGCACCTGCTTTTGCTATGGTAATCGCTACTTTACACAGGAGATGTTGTGCAGATAATTTAACTGTCTGCAGCCGCCTATTAGATGCTATTTAGTGCAGGATCGCAAAAAAAAATATATTGCTGCTGCCACATTCAATTGTCCTTAAAAGGACTTTTTGGTCTGTAAAGTTTTAGCAATTTAGTTGCAGGTTGCTAAGCTAAAATATATATATTGCTGCTGCCACACACAATAGTCCTTAAAGGACTTTTGGGTCTCTGAAAAGTTGTTCTAATAAAACTAGTGCAATATCAATCCCTACACTAAAACAAAAAGAAATACAGCACTCTAACTCTTGCTTAAGCCATATTTTCCTTTATTGCCGTAAAATTCATTCGTGCAGCAATACAACCTCCATCAAACAGTTTGAGTCTCGTCTGCGCGTTTCGAACAATCCTGTTCTTAATTATGACATCGTTTACTGTCTGTCCCTTCCAATGCACAGCGCTCCCTGACTAAGACTAGGCAAAACCGCAGCGCATCGGGTGCTATATAGCTATAGCCGTTCGGACAGCCAATCACTGTAATGTCAGTAACCAACATGGCTACGACATTACAGTGAACCAATTCTTATCTGCAGGTTTACTGGCTCTGTAGCAGCCAGAAACGTGCGTGGCGAAGACTTGAGCATTGTGCTCGAGCACATGCGGTACTCGACAAGTACCGCCATTGCGAAACATCGAGATGTCAGCGGAACTGCTGTTCGGCCGAGCATGCTCGATCAACACTAGTGGGAGCTCTTCTTCTGCCATTGCTTTTCCTCCTTTTCCACATCATCTAATACCAATGATATGTCATTACTAATATCCAGCTCCTCCTCTTTCTGCATCTCGCCAACTTTTCTAGGACATGAAGATTATGAAGGATGATTTTGAAGAAGTAATTCAGCAAAGAGAATGGATGGGTCATCATTAAGACCTGACCCCTCTAAGAGGTGCAGGCGGTTGCAGACTGGATGGTGTTGGTTGTACGCTGACAGTGGAATAATAAAGGCTTGTGTCTTATTGGGTATTAATAATAATGATAAATATGAAATATGTAGGAATTGTAGTAAATGTAGGGTTAAATAAATAAAGCGGTCATATTTTTACAATACAATTGATAGAAGAACTATTTTCTAGTCACATAATTAGACAAATGGAAATAACCTGTGTACTGTCAAATGGTTCCAAGTGATAAGGTTGGATTCACGTACAGCGTTTTTGTATTGAATTGAGATACTGTATACAGTATACTGTGTAAATGTTATTTTAGAAAATGCATAAAAAGTGGCAAAGATGGCTCATTGTTGTCTATACAACTATACAATATGTATTCATGCACCAGTATCTTAAGCTGCATCTATCATATTTTTGGCCCTTTAGGCACACCTGTCATTAACCACTTCCAGTCCGGACCATTTTCCTCTTCCTGACCAGGCCTAATCTTACCAAATCTGACATGTGTCACTTTATGTGGTGTTAACTTTAGAACACTTTTACTTATCCAAGCCGTTCTGAGATTGTTTTCTCGTGACATATTGTACTTCATGATAGTCATAAATTTGAGTCAATATATTTCACCTTTATTTATGAAAAAAATCCCAAATTTAAAATTTAAAAATTTCCAATTTCTCTGTTTTTAAAACAGAAAGTGATACCTCATAAAATATTGATTACCTAACATTCCCCATATGTCTACTTTGTGTTGGCATCCTTTTGTAAATGTCATTTTGTTTTCTTAGGGACGATAGAGGCTTAGAAGTTTAGAAGCAATTCTTAAAATTTTTAAGAAAATTTTCAAAACCCACTTTTAGGACCAGTTCAGGTCTGAAGTCACATTGTGGGGCTTACACAGTGGAAACCCCCCATAGAAACTACACACCCCTTAGGTTACTCAAAGCTGATTTTACAAACTTTGTTAACCCTTTAGGTCATTCCACAAGAATTAAGGAAAATTTCAAAAATTTCACTTTTTGGTAGATTTTCCATTTTAATCCATTTTTTTCTTTATAACATCAAGGTTAACAGCCAAACAAAACTCAATATTTATTACCCTGATTCTGCGGTTTACAGAAATACCCCACATGTGGTTTTAAACCGTTGTAAGGGCACAGGCAGTGAAGAATTAGCGACATATGGTTTTGGAAGGCAGATTTTGCTGGACTCATTTTAGATGCCTTGTCCCATTTAAGCCCCCTGACAGTAGAAACTCCAAAAAGTTGACCCTATTTTAAAAACTAGGGGATAAGGTGCCAGTTTTATTGGTACTATTTTGGGGTGACATATGATTTTGATTGCTCTATATTACATTTTTGTGAGGCAAGGTAGACAAAAAAATGGCTGTTTGCAAACTGTTTATTTTTATTTTTTTAACATTGATCGGCACAGCTAGATCATGTACTATTTTATAGATCAGGTTCATTTTCGAAAAAAATTATTGTGTTTTATTGTCTCCATTTTCTGAAGCGGCCATATTTTCTAAATCTTTTTCTGTCCGATGCGTCTTGTGTAGGGACTCTTTTTGCAGGAAGAGTTGATGTTTTTTAATTGGTACTATTTTTGGGTACATATGCTTTTTTGGGCATTCATTATTACACTTTAGGTTGCAAGGTGACCAAAAATAGTTGTTTTAGCACAGTTTTATTTATTTATTTTTACAGAGTTCACCTAAGGGGTTAAATCATGTGATATTTTTATAGAGCAGGTTGTTACGGATGCAGCAATACCTAATATGTATACTTTTTCTTATTTATTTAAGTTTTACACAATAATAGCATTTTTGAAACCAAAAATTGATGTTTTAGTGTCTCCATAGTCTGGTAGCCATAGCTTTTTATATTTTTGACTGATTGTCTTAGTTAGGGTCTCATTTTATAGGGATGAGGTGACAGTTTGACTGGTACTATTTTGAGTGGGAAAGTGACAAAGAATTGCTTTTTGGCACTAGTTTTTATTTTATTTTATTACGGTGTTCATGTAAGGGGTTAGTTCATGTGATATTTTTATAGAGCTGGTTTTTACGAATGCGGCGATACCTAATATGTATACTTTTAAATTTATTTCACTTTAACACAATAACAGCTTTATTAAACAAAAATTATGTTGTAAAGTCTCCATGTTCTGAGAGCTATAATGTTTTAATTTTTGTAATGATTTTCGTTATGTAGGGGATCATTTTTGCGGGATGAGGTGACTTTTTGGATTTATTTTGTGGGATGTATGCATTTTTGATCGCTTGTTGCTGCACTTTTGTGATATAAGATGACAAATATGATTTTTTTTTACACGTTTTTTTTTTTAATGGTGTTTATCGGACGGGATGGATGATGTGATATATTTATAGAGCCGGCCATCACAGATCGCGACAATACAAATATGTCCAATTTATTTTATTTTTCTATTTTGAATTTTTTTAATGAATTAATTGGGAATTATTATTTTTAAATGTAAAACCGATTTTTATTTAAAACACTTTATTTTTTAATTTATTATTTTGACACTTTCGTCCCCCATAAGGTCATACAAGGCCTCTGGGGACATTTAGCTTCACTTTTTTCTTTTCACTATTGATTTCTCCTGTAACTGGGGCTGACATAAGTAGCCCCAGTTACAAAGTGATACACCCCCAGAGAGGATGTACAGCATAATACTATGCTGTACAGCCTCAGTGCTGAGGCTGATCGAGGTCTGTGGGAGACCCGACAGCTCCTGCACCTCCCGAGCCAGCGGTCACATGACCACCGGGCCGAGGCAGAAGCGCCTGGCGCTTCCTGCAAAGCTAGCCTACAGCGCTCACCGAGTGCTCTGTCTACAGTGATTTAGAAGCAGGGACACTTGGGCACTGTCCTTGCCTTCTCTCTGGATTGCCCTGCGGTCACTGACAGCAGGCAGCCTAGCTCGGTATGGAATGGACGTTTTAAAATGTCTATTCAGAGATTGACAACCGCCCATAGGACGTTTATAGTCTATTGGCAGTCATCAAGTGGTTAAGACACAACTAGGTTTTAGAGGAGGAACATAAGAAAAAAATATATTTTCCATCAGACCTCAGCTCAGAGTCCCAATTAGACTCCCAATGTTAATTAGACCTCACCTCAGAGCCACAATCAGACCCCCAATGTTAATCGGATCTCAGCTCAGACACGCAATGTTAATAAGACCCCCAGTCAGACCTCACCTTAGAACCCCTATGTTCATAAGACCCCCAATCACACCTCAGATCATAGCCGCAATATGAACAAGAACCCCCATTCAGACCCGAAATGTAAATGACCCCTAAGCAGACCTCAAATTAGACCCCTAATGTAAATATGACCTCCAAGCAGACCTCAGAACAGAGCCTCAATGTGAATGATCCCCCCGAGCAGGTCTCAAATAGAGCCCCAGGCTCAGAGCAGAAATTTAAAAGACTTCCTGCTCTTGATGCTGCCGCCACTCCTGACATCCACGCTCATCTCGTTCTTCCTGCCATGCGCTGTGTAACCAAACTTCCTCACGTTGTTTGCAGTCACATCACATTGAGTGGCCGAGGAAGTTTTGAGTAGGGAGCATTGCATTCACTGCCTCCCAGTTCTCCTGTACTAATGGAAGCTCTATTACTATTCACCCCTTAGGACACACTTTGGGGACTTAAAATATAGGACTAAAAATATGGTACTTACCAGGCAAAAAATTACAACATTAAGAAAATGAAACACTTCAAATGCCACATAACATGGTTATTAAAAATATTTCGATCACTAATTATCGCTCAGAGCTATTTAGAACATTAGTTATAATGTTAAATGGTAAATATGGCATGGCTGAAATAGAGCCATCCTCAAAAAGTGAATAGCACAAGAAGGCAAGAAAACCCTGTGAACCCTTTATAGATTATTTTGCAAAATGTCCACAATTTAAAACAGTAATACGTGAACATAAACAAAATTGACAAGATGGACCTGATTATTTTCCATGAATATGAACCTTTAAGTAATTAAAACCAGTATGGGATAATGAGATAACACTATAGTTTTGAAATGAAAAGTTGCGAACGGGATAATGCACTTGTTTCAGGATAGAAAGCTTAACCCATTCTGACCAATGACATAATAGCACGTCATATCGGAGGTGACTTCACGCATTTTGATGTGCTATTGCGACATGCTGCAGTCAGTGCAGAGACCCGGCAGCCACTGATAGCCTGGCCCCTGCTGTATCCGCCATCATAGCTGTGAAAGCGAGCGCCGGCAGTTAACCCTTTCTATGTCTCGGTCAGCGTGACTGTGGCATAGAAGGTGTTTGTGGCGGGTGAGGATCTCTCCGGGTCCCTGTGTTGCGGTGACGGGGACCGATGGGAGAGAGGCAGCCTGATGCCTTGCAGAGGCATCAGGACCTGCCTTCTATGGAAGCCTAGGAGTCTCCTATGGGCTGGGTCTCCTAGGCAACTGTTAGTGTATTACACTGTAGGGGTACACTAACATTACAATACAGCTATATTGTAATTCATTGCAGAGAGATCAGATCCTAAAAGTTGAAGTCCCAAGTAGGACAGAAATTAGTTAAAAAAAGTTAAAAAAAAGTGTTTTTAATAATAATAAAAAAAAAAATTAAGTAAAAAAAACAAAAGAATGCCCCTTTCCCTGATTTTATAAAAAAATAGAAAAAAGAAAACACACACATATTTGAGTATTGACAAGTCTGTAGACGACCAGCTCTATAAATATATGCATAATCTACTCCGTCAGATAAACACCGTAAATAAAAATAAATAAAACTGTGCCAAAAGACATTTTTGTCACCTTATCATCTAGAGAAGTGCAACACCAGCGATCAAGGAGTATCCCCCTAAAATAGTACCAGTAAACCATGACTGCATCCTGCAAAAAATAAGCCCCTACATAGATGCAATCGCCCCCAAAAAATCTATGGCTCTCAGAATATGGAGACACTAAGGCCCCCTTTCACACGGGCGAGTTTTCCGCATGAGTGTAACTCGTGAGATGGAGCATTGCACCGCACTGAATCTGGCCCCTTTCATCTCTATGGGGCTGTGCACATGGCGGTGATTTTCACGCATCACTTCTGCATTGCATGAAAATCGCGTTTTCATTTCAACGCAGGCCCCATAGAAGTGAATGGGGCTGGGAAATCGCAAGCAAGTGCGGATGCAGTGCGATTTTCCGCATGGTTGCTAAGACACGGGACCCGATCTTTATTATTTTCCCTTATAACATGGGTATAAGGGAAAATAATAGTATTCTCAATAAAGAATGCTTTGTAGAATGTGGATTAAGGGGTTAAAAATAAAAGCTTAACTCACCTTAGCCACTTGATCGCGTAGTTGGCGATCTCTCTACTCTCTTCAAGCATTAGCTGCAGTCTAAAGGACCTGTGATGACATCACATCACATGGTCCACATTCCATTCTACAAAGCATTCTTTATTGAGGAATGCTATTATTTTCCCTTATAACCATGTTATAAGGGAAAATAACTAAAATCTTCAGGATTCTCAACCCGAAACCGGACTTTAGTGATGAAGCCCGGCCTGAGTCTGGGTACCAAACATGCCGATTTTCACACGCGTGCAAGCACGCTTTACAAAGAGTTGCACACGCGCGGAAAAATCACGCATCTCCGCGACACGCACACGCATCCTATCCGAGGCGACAAACATGGCGCCCATGTGAAAAAGGCCTAAAACATGATTTTTTGTTTCAAAAATGAAATAAATAAAAAGTAGACATATTAGAGTATAGCTGCACTCGCAAAAAACTGTACTATAAAAATACATGACCTAACCTCTCAGATGAACACCGTAAAAAAAAAAAGTCAAAAAAGCTATTTTTTGTTACTTTATATCACAAAAATTGATATAACATCAATAAAACTGTCACATTATCCGTAGTTTCCAAACTGAGGGTCACTTTTTGGGAGTTTCTACTGTAGGGTGCATCAGGAGGGCTTCAAATGAGAATCAAATCATTCCAGCAAAATCTGCCTTCCAAAAATTATCACGGCGCTCCTTTTCTTCTACCCACGTTGCTGTTTTCCCTTACATAGGTTTACCATCACATGTGGGATGTTTCTGTAAACTGCAGTATCAGGATTATAGATATTGAGTAGAGTTGAGCGAACTTCTGTTTTAAGTTCGTCTTCCAAAGTTCGGGTTTGGGTTATCCAAGCATCCCGTTATGGATTCCGCTACCACGGACCATAGCGGCATTTGGAATCTGCTAGGGTGAAGGACCTGGGGTAGCGTCACCGTCATGTGATCAGTGCAGGGGCGTGGCTCAGTACTGGATTGGATAAGAGGTCGTAGGCTACCACCTCTTATCTAATCCAGTACTGCATCCTGATCACATGACGATGACGTCCCAGAGTCCGTGTTGTCCAAGGTTCGGGTTCATTGAAGAATCCCCTTATGGATTCCAAATGCCGTTATGGTCCGTGGTAGGAATCTGGCGGATGCTGAATAACAAACCAGACATGGAAGTTAAACTCAACTCTAATATTGAGTTTGTTTGGCTTTTAACCTTGATGTTTACAGAAAAAAACTGATTAAAATTTGTTGATCGAGCACCAAAGAGAATACTACTTACTATTTTTTTTGTTTTGACTGGCTATGGAGCTATAGTGTAGTGGTTAAAGTTCTGCGCAGTGATGCAAAAGCTCTGAGTTCAAGTCCCATCACAATCTTTTTCAGGAAATAGAGGCTAAACTTAGTTTAAACAAATTTAGCCGAATATATTTACACATATTATTATGTATTTAAAATATATAATATATTATAATATATGTAAATATATTATGAGCTAAAACATCAGTAGTAGTTCCCACATATTATGCATTCATATATATCAGAGTATGATATATATAGAAATTACACATTTATTCTGTGCCATACATTTTTATAATACAAAAAAATATATATAAATATATAAATCTAATTTAACCTCTATTTCTGAAAAAACATGTGACAGAGTTTGAACTCACAGCTTCTGCATCACAGCCCAAGGCTTAGCTACTACATATGCTACGCATAACCAGTTAACAAAAAACAAAAACAAAAAAATACTACTTACTAATTACTACTAGTAAATATTCCTATACAGTAGAAGTCTCTCTCTTTTTTTTAAGTTACTGACTATGTTCTGGGCTGTGATGCATGTTATAAGGGAAAATATTAAAATCTACAGAATACTCAGCCCAAACCCGAACTTCAGTGATGAGATCGGGTTGAGTCTGGGTACCAAACATGCCGATTTTCCCACGCGCGTGCAAAGCGCATTAACACGCTTTGCACTCGCTAAAAAATCAAGCATTTTCCTGCAACCCACCCGCCTCTTATCCGGGCGTCAAATGTGGCGCCCATGTGAATGAGCCTTTAGGATTGGACTACACTAAAGGGTGTATTAGAGACCCCGATGCTGCAAGCGATTGTGGGGAGGAAGTGTTCCCTCTTGATAGTCGCCAGATAGCTAGCAGAGGACACCGCCAGCTATTTCATGCAGCTATGCCATCTGCAGCATGGAAGAGCAATAGCTATGCCATTGCTCGCCTCATGCAGGACAGCGGTAGATGATAATTAAACAGCACAATCTTTTGCCAGCAAATCCAGATCTTTCAGCATGCTGAAAGATCCGGACAATCACTAACAGTATTACACTACCAAATGATGCTAATGAGCCCTGATCCTAGTGCACCCCAACAGAGTTTCCAAGGTTGGCAGATGAGGAAGATGTTAGTTCAGGGATAGCACTGCTGCAGCAAGACACTCCCTCTCTGCCAGTGAGGGAATGTTAGCTCCAGTAAACGGGGGACCAGGAGAGCAGGGCAGGCCAGACAGGTGCTGGTAGTTGAAGACTTAATTATTAGGGGTACAGATAGGGCGATCTGTCACAAAAGACTGGGATTGTCGAACAGTGTGTTGTCTTCCTAGTGCTTGAGTTCAGCATGTTGCGGATCAAGTTGATAGATTACTGGGAGTGGCTGGCGAAGATCCAGCAGATATAGTCACATTGGATCAATGGCAAAGAGGTAGGTGGAGTGTCCTTAAAAATGATTTTAAGGATTTAGGTCTGAAGCTTGAGGCAAGGACCTCCAAGGTAGTATTTTCCCAAATACTACCTGTACCACGAACCACACAAAAAGGCAGCAGGAGATTATGGAGGTTAACAAGTGGCTCAAGACACTGGTGTAGGAAGGAGGGGTTTGGATTCATGGAGAACTGGGCTGAGTTCTCTGTCTTCTACAGACTGTATTGTAGGGATTTGCTGCGCCTCAATGGGGAAGGGGCAGCTGTTTTGGGAGAGAAGACGGCAAGAAGGTTGGAGGACTGTTTAAACTAGGGACTTGGGAGGGTAATTACATTATAGGAGTGGAAGGGAATGGAAAGAGGGACTAGAACAGTTCATAAGAAAAGGTGCAGAGTAAAAATTATATACAAAAACCTCTTACTTGTATATATACTAATGCTAGAAGCCTACCTAATAAAACTGGTGGACTGGAATTAATGATTAGTGATGAGCAGCAGGGCAATATTCGAATTCGCAATATTTCGCAAATATTTGGGTGAATTTTTCACCATATATTCGCAGTCGCAAAGATCATGATCTTCAGGCATTATTTTCTTGATTGAAAAAGTCCGCATTAAAAAAATCTGCATAAAATTCGCATAAAAATTCGCATAGACTGGTATTTAAAAAAAACCAATATTCGCGATTGCGAATATATTTTGAGAGATATCTAAATATTCATGAATTCTTGAAGTGCCGATATTCACGATTAAAATTTGCAGTTCGAATATTTGTGATCAACACTATTAGTGATGTGTGAGGAGGACTATGACATAGTGGGAATAACTGTGACATGTCTGGATGATAGCTATGACTGGGTGGTTAGCGTTATAGGGTTACAGTCTGTTTAGAAAGGATCGTCAAAACCGGAGAGGAAGGGCTTTATGTAATGTCCTGTCTAAAGCCCCCACCCTGGGATATAAGTGAGGGAAATGAACATGTGGAATCACTGTGGGTAGAAATACATGGAAACAAACAAATTGCAATGGGTGACCTTATTAATACTTAACTTTTAATATAAAATACAGATAAAATAATAGCCTATCAACAAATGCAATAGTACAAAAAGTGACACACGCTTGTGCAGTGTTTCACGGTGCAAATGGTCTTACAACCGGGTCAATTCATGGTGACTAGTGCGGGTCTCTTGGAATTAAGTGCTGGGTCTTGAGCCCTAGACGTCTCCTGCTTGACCTGAGCTAGTCTTTCTGCTCAGGGAGCAATCGCTCACCCTCAAAGGGCAGCCCCACTGAGCCATTCCTAAAATAACTACGGTAGGTGTAACTGCAGGAGACCCCAGTAATAAAGTGACAGACATTCCACTGCGTTTCTTTGGCAAACAGCCAAGTCATCAGGAGCAATGTAAAAAAGCTCAGGATTGGCCATTAGCTGAGGCCAAAAGTAGTATGCCCTATCCCAATGGCCATGTCCACATGGTGTGGGCTCCTGTGTGTGCCTTGTATGGCAGCTACAAATCTCGGCATTCCACATGGGTTATTTGCGCCCACAGGTACTCGGTAGACCCACCCCCTGGAGTTGTTTGTTGAGGTATATGACCTCCCATGTGACCAGAGCCTGTGACCTCCCACATCACTTAGTACTAACCAATGGGTTTGACAGAACAACAGATGTGCAGGTTGGAGAACACCTGGGAAAAGTGAGCATAAAATAGCAGCTTTCCAATTATCATTCAAAAGAATTGTTCTTTGGGGAGGCGCAAAAATACCAAGCTTCAAAAATGCGAAATTAACTAACTAGGACAAAGTCCTCAAAAATCAAAATGCAGCCAAAATGGGATATTTTTAAAAGCATCCTAACCTCTCATTATAAGAGGCACATATACAGAATAAAGGGTGGGAAACAGAAAAAAAAGTGGATAAATAGAAATATAAAGGAAGTAGTAAATGGCAAAGGAAAGCATTTAAATCACTAAAATAGGAGGGGTAGCAAGGAAGCATTGAAAAATTATAAGTAAAAAAATTGAATATTTAAAAGACAAATAAAAGCAGCCAAGCTGGGGACAAAGAGACTCATTGCTAACGATGTTCTTCAATTATATAAATGGTAAAAGTATAAATCTGAAGATAACGGCCCTTTACAGAGTGATGAGGGAGTTGTAAAGCTGACGAGGAGAAAGCAAAGCTATTAAATCTTTTTCTCTCACTGTATTCATTGAGTAAAATAAAGTGCTAAATGAAATGCAGAGTGTAAATGTAAATTCCCCATTAAAAGTGGCCTGTCTGACCCAGAAAGAAGTACAGCGGCATCTTAAAAGATTAAAATAGACAAATCGTCAGGACCAGATGGCATACACCCCGTATCCTAAGAGAAATAAGTAATGCCATAACCAGCCCTTATTTCTGATATTTCAGGACTCTGGGGTCATTTATCAAACTGGTGTAAAGTAGAGCTGGGTTAGTCGCCCGTAGCACAGCTTCCACCTTTCATTTTCCAAAGGAGCTGTCAAAAATGAAAGGTGACATCTGGATTGGTTGCTACAGGGTAACTAAGCCAGTTCTACTCTTTACAGTCCAGCTTGATAAATAACCCCACCTATGTTGACAGAGAACATTCTGCAGGATTAGCGTATAGAAAATGTGGTGCCAATAATCAAAAAATGGTCAAAAACAGAGCCCGGAAACTATTGGCCGGTAAGTTTAACATCTGTCATCTTGTAGTATCTTCATGAAAATGAGCGAATAACGCCATATCAGCATGGCTTCATGAGGGATCGGTCATGTCAAACTAATTGAATCAGTTTCTATGAGAGGTAAGTTCTAGACTTGACAGCGGAAAATCAATGGATGTCGCATATCTGGACTTCTCCAAAGCATTTGACATTGTACCACATAAAAGGTTAGTATATAAAATGAGGATGTCTCGGACTGGGAGAAAATGTCTGTATGTGAGTAACTGGCTGAGTGATAGAAAACAGAGGGTGGTTATTAACGGTAGCACACTCAGATTGGGTCACTGTCACTAGTAGGGTACCACAGGGGTCAGTATTGGGCCCTAGTTCTCTTCGATATATTTATTAATGATCTTGTAATAAGGCTTTAACAGTAAATTATCAATTTTTGCTAGATGAACTGAGTGCACTAAACTGTGTAAAGTAATTCAGACGAAAGAGGACAATATACTGCTACAGAGGATCTGATGGATTGGAGGCTTGGGCAGAGAAGTAGCAGATGAACACTGGCAAATGGAAAAATACACGCCACCAGTACATAATAAATATAATAAACAGTAAAACACTGGGTAACACTGATGTAGAGAAAGGTATTTTAGTGGACAGCAAACTAAGCTGTAGAAACCAAACCAGTGTCAGGCAGCTGCTGCCACGGCCAATAGGTTAATGGGTTGCATCAAAGGGGCATAGATGCCCATGATGAAAACATAGTCCTGCCACTAGTCAGCTAATGGCAGATGGGGACAGGGACGAGCCTCCCTAGCGTCACCTGCAGCAGCGGCAGTGCAGGCTAAGTATATTCAATGTAAAGGGCCCGGCATTTAGGGACATTTTCTAGTCTCGGAAAACCCTTTAAATTTAGAACTGGCACTAGATGAACCGGAGGTTATGGGGAGGCCTACACCTCTTCATAACTTCAGCGGATCCACCACCAGTTTAGGGCTTTATAAGACCGGCATCTAAAACACCGGTCTTAATAAATGTGTGCCCCTATGTTACTATGTATTTGTCTGATTTCTGGAGCAGAGACTGCTATAGCACTGCAGGTTGAGAATATTTCTTTATGAAAAGGAACCCTTTAAAGATATTGTGGGATTAATGGTCACCAGGGATAAACAATCTGGGTCCCTGAATTCCTGGCTAGTGGTTGTACCTGCAATACTGTATACACATATTTCCCATTCCACTCTCAATCTCTCTTATGTCTGGTTTTGCTGATGACTATTATACTGAATATTATGTAGCATGTGCTTAAATAATACATATATCACTGTAAATTTAGAATGCTGTGGAACAATTTGATTTTACCATTGTCTGACACAAACTTTGCCACATGCTTCCAGAATTATTCTCAGCTGTGTTGATATTGACTTGCTGCTAGAATAAAGAACGATACTGGACTGTGTTTAAAGAACTGAACTGCTCAACTAAATCTTGTGGAACCTGGAAAAACTTTGCAAATTTATTTTTTTTAGTTTCCACTCAAACCAAAGTTGCTCTAATTGCCCTGCAAATCTGTATTTTACACCCTCTGGCCTCCTAGGACTCTTTTTTGTACATTTTTGCTTTTTCTCTCCACCTTTCTCCCTCCCTAAAGGTAGGATAATAGTGGCATCCGGCTACAACAATAGGGGCAGCAGTGGCAGCATAGCATGGAACAAACAAGGCAGTAGATCAGTCGCTTAGGGTAGTAGTGCATAAAGACTATGTAGCATTAATAGTGGTGGATGGATTTGCAGTGAGAAGTGATAGCAATGGTGGTGGCGGCAGCAGCAGCATCCATATGGTGCAGACAGTGCAATGTTCTTTTTCTTATCTTCTCCATTCAGACCAGACTACCTTGATGATTTCTCTAGTCCATGTCTTGTGCTCTGCAGAGTGTGCACACATCTTAGTTTCTACTTTTCCTTCATCCTCCTTACCTTATAAAAATCCCTTAGCTGACACCCCTAATACTGTACCCACTGTGCTTCAATACTATACCACCAGAAAGATAACTCTGAAATACTATTACCAAACAGATAGTGCCCTTCAAAATTACTGAAAGAGAGAAATAAAAACACAGTGCTCCATGGTAAAGTATGCGTGCACTGAGACCTAGAACAGTAGATTGGCAATAAGGCTCATCAGATACAGTTGTGCAAATGCAGACACAACTCTGAGAAGCACTCTCAAAGGAAGGAATGAAGAAAACTGCAGCACTGCCTGCTGATAATCCAGAGAGATCTCTGAAGCTATCTTAAAAATGTTCAAAAGAAGCAAGCTGAGGAGCGCAAGATACAACAAAGTGCTTTAATAATTTAACACGTTTGAAAACGAGTCGCTCATCAGATGTGCACTTTCTGCACTCTATAGCCACCAAAACATATTTTAAAATTGTTGATGTGAACAATTATTTGCAATTCAACAGTGAACATCTACAGGCCTGGCTGGTAGTGTCCTAAAAGAATTATTACAGCGACATATAATAAGGCCAAATTACTAAATCGAAGGACTGCTTGCGCTCTCAGAAAACTGAATCTGAGATGGTTAAAAATATTCCATGAATTTCATCACTACTTTTTATGTGGCATGTACAAGGATTAAACTGATTCTGGACAGACACTGGCCCATTATCCTTAATGTCCTATTTAAGGGAAAGCTAGTACCCCCCACCCTCCCGAACTAAAAGTGATCTACAGTAGTGTTGGGCACCAATATTGGAATTGCAAAATTTTATCGTGAATATCGTAACTTTGAGAATTCGCGAATCATTTAGAATATAGTGATATATATTCGTATTTTCCAATATTCTATTGTTTTTTTGCTTGTGGCCCAATGAGAAGTCTGCAATGTCTTTGTCTGAGCTTAGCAACATCTATGGCAACCAATAGGAAAGTTGCCTACTATATAAGATGCTTACCACAGCCATTTTCTACAGTTTAATCACAGTTCTGAGAGAGACAGCAGTGTTATTGCTGTGCTCTCTCGTTCCATTTGTCACATTACATTAGATAGTTAATTGGATTAGTTTATATATAATCCATTAGAAAACGTGGTGTTTAACAAGCAGGATATGCCCAACCCAGTTGTGAATGTATATAGGGGAGCACATCCTGCACTTGTAGTCCGTTGCTAGGGGCGATCAACAGCAAAAAATGCATACAATGGAAGATGCCAGCAACGGACTACAAGTGCCACAATAACCATCCTACATACGATAACAATAATGTGGATGTGGAGAACAATCAAAAACGTAACCATAGCAAAGGCAGGTGCACTCTGCGGCCATACTAAACCCTCACACTGATGTTAAAATTGAGAGGTTAGTTCGACATATCCTACTAGGAGGACATGTCTTAAGCTCGGACACCACGTCAAGGTCTCTCAAGTAGCCCGAGGCCCTACCACTCAACCTACCTGTGCCGTATGGGCGATACCAGGGGCCGTTGGGCATTACGGGAGCATAAGGCCTGACTCACAAACAGCTCACCAGTGACCTCCAGCATGTAACCATGCTTGCAATGGGAGGTGGGAGGTGCCTGTGAGCCCCACCCGAGACCGGCTGATATAGCCCAGAGCCTGCCAGGTGCACCTGAATGTAGCCTGTAGATGAAAAGCCGGCACATTTAAATTGGAGTTTATATATAGTTATATATATATATATAATATGGATAGTTAATGGGAGATAGTCAGTGTAGATAGTGATATAGTGTAGCTGATTCTGCTGTCCATACACATATGCTACATACATAGTGCTGTATTTATGTATGGATGCTACATACATACATGCATAGTGCTGTGATGTCACAAGTTCACAACAATACTTAGTGCACCAATCACTAATATGTAGTCAGACCTGTTAAAATGTGAAGTTGCACGTATTGCGCCAAAATATTGTCATCATTATTGCCGATTTGCGCAATCTCGAATATATTGGAGCACTTTATCTGCATATAAAGCTATTCTAATGTTCTGCCGTGCCAACCATTTTCTCCGGGTCTCATTAAACTTTGAGCAGTTAAAAAAATGTAGCTATAGTGACCCACGCCTGTATTGCACGTGCATTACGCAAATATTACATTGCCTATTTTCGCAATCTAGGAAATAATAGCGAATTCGCGAATATATGACAAATATTCTACCAAATATTCGCGAAATATCGCAAATTCGAATATTGCCCCTGCCGCTCATCACTAATCTACAGAAGAGCCAGGGCACTGGAAAATATCCTGGCACCTAACCAAATAAACACAGGGGAAAAACTCTGTTGTTACCAAACCTTCGTCTTCCTTGTTTCCAAATTTAGTGGGTTAATTTAAATGTGGAGGTAAACGCTGTTTGTGTTGTTTGAGTATTAGCCACGGTTCCTCTTTCTATTCACAGTCCACAGGTGAAATTTTTCAAATAAAAAGCTTTTTAAATTGTTCTAGCACTTATGTGATTTACCTCTTGCAATGTTCATTTGGCCTCCGGTATGTGGGTCGCACGATACAGAGCATGAGATTATGCCGAATATTAAGAAAGGTGTCACAAATCACAGTGTCTCAAGACACTTCTTGTCAGCTCATAATAAAGAAATGTCAGATCACCAACTAGTTATTTTAAAACAAAAAAATGATTCAATTAATGACATATTTCATACACTTATAAACTATGAATCTTTTTGGATTTTTAAATTAAATAATCTTATACCGTTTGGTCTAAATTAAACTATTGATCATGTTAATTTATAATTATGCATCTGGCGTTTGAAATGATGTCACTTCCTGTCTTGCTTATTCAATCCCAATAGATGTTTGTTTGACATGTGCCTGAGGAACAGAGTGGACTACTCTCGAAGCATGTTACACTGCCTGTGCATTATTGTTTTTTATATGGTTAATAAATCAGTCAACCGTATGAACATTCTGGAATCTCCTTTTTCATTTCATTTTATCCCAAGTACAGAAAAAATGTCCCTTATAATTTGTGTCAATACAAAAATACCTCCCTTATAATTTGTGCCAGTACAAAAAATGTCCTTCATAATGTGGGTCAGTACAAAACCTGTCTCCTTAAAATGTGTGGCCCTACAAAAAGTGGCCCCTCTAGCCAGTGATCATCAGACTGCTTGATGTAAATGATACACCTGTCACTACATAAGAAAAAAGCAAGCATAAAGTTTGCCATTCTGGCCAGCATCCCCAAGGAGCCAGTTCTTCCTCCTGCTCTTCCAAGTACTGCACCTCCTCCAGTGGCAGCTCCTCATTTTCTTCCTCCTCCATGTGAATTTCTCCTTTTGGCTCCCCAACAGCTGCAGGACAGACAGCAAGATGCTGTTTTTCTTTTGTCGTTGCCCCCTGTTGTGGTGGGTCAAATCATTCATACCACAGTTGTCCCTAAGGAAAAATCTCCTCTTCAAAGGGCATCAGCACCACTGCCACTGCCTGACCTTGAAACAACACATTCCCTCTGCTGAGGTGGTCTGGTGAATGATAAAATAATTCAATGCTTTATACTGCTTGTACAGACTCTCTAGCAGTTGCAAAGTGGAATTCCAGAGAGTTGGAACGTTGTGGATCAAGCAATGTAATGGCAGTCCGTTCTGTTGCTGCAAGTCAGGGAGGGCATGCCTTACTACATAAATATGTCTGAATATCCTGAACATTGTGAGAACCTTCCACAAGCCACTTTACTTTTTTTTATAAAACGCTGCATGACTAGGTTTATGACATACGCCTTTGCAGAAGTGTGTGTTTTTTTCCCCAGTTTCAGCACAACCATGACCTGCCCAGTTGGAGTTGGTGGGGAGACAGCCTGTAGAAACTTGAAATTTTGGGGGAGAAAATACAGCTGTCTCTCTGTTACAATGACAAAACTTATATTTTTTTTCTTGCAGGTGGCTGGTTTTGTAGGTCAGAACAGCAATAATGATGTTCTGCAGCAGCTGTATTATTAAGCACAGTCCCTCACTCCCTCAAATTGCTTACCCTGATCAAAGTCTCTCAATTATGTATTTCAATTCTTTCCCTACACTGTCCTTGTTACAGTGATGCTTGCTTGTTACTCTGTATTCTGTCTAAGATCATTTTCTGTCAGACACTGCACACATCCATCAACCCTTCTTAACAACTCAAAACATAATTTTAGTCTGCCTGTTCTGCACAGGCACTGATTGCCTGTTACAGCACTGATTGGGTGATACAGGCTTTCTGTCAGCCTGTGAGCTGATCAGGGCAAGCTCTCTCCCCCCACTTCCTCCTAGGGTCAGGTGAGAATTTTTCTTCCTCCCTTGTGGTTTTGCCCACCAACATATACAGTAAAATGGCACTGCACACCGTTTTACTTAATTCATCCAAAGCGAACCTGAAAAGTTTCAGGTTTGTTTGGCGGGGGAGGTTTTGTGAAATTCATAACAGGCCTGGTTTGTTATGAATTGATTAGCTCATCCTTACTTTCAATTAAAAGTTACTTGATGAAAAATAGACAGATAAGCAAATAAAAATTGCCTCTGCTTAGCAACCTAATGAAAACTGGTGATTTCTCATGGTAAGTTTTGTAAGAACAGTTTTTATGAATATTAACTGAGGCATAACATTTTATATTCTACGAGATGAACAGATTTGTGCATCTCATGTTTCTGAGAAAACGGGCTGTGTCTAATAGCCAAATAACATTTTAAGGAAGTAGTAACTTATTTATTTGATGTTTTCTTTTTTCCATTTTTGTTTTTATTTTGAATTTATATCACACATGGGTTTTTATGTATAAATGGTTATTGTTCTCAAAGCAAATCTCATGTAATCATTGCCAGTTACTTATTACCTAAGGCAGACTTCTGTTTCGAATGAAAACTTGTAAATATGTTGATCGAGCCAATGCACAACTAATTTATTCCAACTTTAACTAGCAAGAAATGTTTGTGCCTCTCTGTCGAAACACAATGTCTGTTTGCATGCAAAATGAATAAAGCAGGGGTTGGGATTATTTTCAGATCAATGTAGACCATCGCAAATTTAAACAATGTGAGTACTGTGATATATTGTATATCAAGGGTGCAAAACCTGAAGCCTGTGATGCTATGTGCAGCCTAGAGCCATCTTGTCTGCTTGTCTGTGTCTGGTGCCCACTCTTATGTGAGAAACATGAAGTATTAATATTGTTTCAATGTGTGGCCATCTCTGTGGCTTGAACCCTGCATGACACACTAGAAAGGAAGATATGAGGTAGCAAGCTAGCCTTGTATATATTTGGCTACTAAGGATGACCAAAGCAGGTTCGGTCCAAACTTTGCTATTGTTTGGACAGCAGACGAACCAGAATATTTTTAGGTTCATTAAAGATAAATCCACTAAAACGGCGGATAGTGCCATATTAGTGCAAATGTTGTCAGGAAAAAAGCACTAAGGAGGAAGAAGACTGGGTCTCACATAACCCTAAGAGAAAGTGGGGGGAGGGCTTGCCCTAATTGGCTCTCAAGTGTACTGACAGCCTGGATGAGCCAATCAGTGCTGCAGCAGGCAGCGTTTGAACCTTATGTATGTCATGCGGCCACCGGAAGTGTGGGCAACGATAGGTAAAAAGCAGTGCATATGAGGCCTGACGGTTCATGTCCCTTTACACCGCTTCTGGCACCGTTTCCTCATATGCACTGCTTTTTACCTATCGTTGCCCACACTTCCGATGGCCGCATGACATACATAAGGTTCTGCACGCATGCGTTGACGATCCGGTAACATTTCCATTATCCAAGATGGTTGCGCTTGGTTCTGTCGTGCCATTGCGCATGTCTTGGTATAGTGTCATTGACCGCGGACCGCGGCTTATACTGATGATGTCATGTGTTTGCTCGTGTTCTCATGCCGAACTACATGGGGTATGTGTGTATTCTTTTTCCATGACCCGCTCCCACAGATGTTTTTAATTATAATGAGTATCAACTTCATTCACAAGTTAGCACTTTGCACATGATGGCTACGATATGAATTTTATTTTTTCACGATCATGTATGCTACTATTCACATTCTAATGTATCATGTACTTATGTATTGATTCACTGCTGTTTTTCATATGATTATGCACTATGCAGTTTATTTGTAAGAGTATGGATAGTATGAAGTTTGTTGACACATTAATTAACTCTCACCTGTGATTAATTGCTCTTCTGTGATTGGTTGAATTTGCCTATATATATCTTTAGTATTTAACCAGTGTTTTATGCTTGAGAAAGGCTCTAGTGTAGAGCCGAAACATCGCGGTTTTTTTGCACCATATGGGTAAATAAATAATTCACTTCATCTCAGTGGAGTGCTGTCCTTTTTCTTATTTTTATATGTGGATTCTGGCTCAGTCCTTGGACATTGCACCCACAACTTTATATTATTGTTAATGCGGTGCTGCCATTTTTTTCTTTTTGTATATATATATATATATATATATATATATATATAATTACTGCAGCAATACACAGGGTAATGCAGAAACCTACCTGTGAGTGTAAGTGTAAAATTGAGCATCAAGCCTCAATCATCTGTTTCCGTGAATTCCATTTCTACATGGATGAACTTTTTAGGGGGATTGTTCAATTTAATTAAACAATTATATACAGTATACATGGTTATTGCATCAAAACACAGGGTGGGGCAGCAATCTACCTGTGAGTTATAACATGAAATTGAGCACCAGACCTCAATCGTCTGTTTCTGTGAAATCCTTTTCCACATGGTTGCAACTTAATTTTTTGGGGGGATTGTTCAACTTAGTTAAACCAGCAAATACAATATACATGATTACTGCAGCAAAACACAGGGTAGGATAGCAAGCTACCCGAGAGTGTTAACATGAAATTAAGCGTCAAGCCTCAATCGGCAATTTCTGTGAATTCCATTTCCACATGGTTGTAATTAAATTTTTGGGGGATTGTAAATTGAATTAAACCAGCATATATACGATTACTGCAGAAATACACAGAATATACTTGTGAGTGACAACACGAGACATTGAGTATCAAACCTCAATTCTCCATTTACGTTTTTGCATTTTTTTTTTTTTTGTTGGTGGTCAATTTCAATTTAATTAAACTAGCATATAGATGATTAGTACACCAATACACAGACTAGAATAACAACTTACTTGATAGTGTTAACGTGATATTAAGGGTCAGGCTTCCGTATATTCAGTTTCCCCATGGTTGGAATTATTTTTTTGGGGACTTCAATTTAATTAAACCAGCATATAGGTGATTAACACCAACACACAGGTCATCACACAAAAGTATCTGGGAGTGATATCAAATTTAGGCCTAAATCCTTTTCCCTTTATTCACACATTTTAATCATTTTTTTTTTATTTGGGTTATTGTTTATATTCAAACTAGCAGCATATATACATGGTTACTACACCAATACACAGGGTAGTGCACATTATTATTTGAGAGGCCCAGAAATGTCCGGTCTAAGGAAGGGCCAGAATGTGTGTAGTAGCAGCACCAACTATCCTGCCAGAAGTAGTAGTAGAAGGCAGCAGGTGCCCCTACTGGCTTCTGAAAGGTGCAACATTATGGCTGAGTAGAAAGAAGATGAGATTGTGGATTGGATGCCTCACTCTTTTAGTCCCAGCAGGATGATGTGGAGATGACTTCAGAGTCTGATACAGTTCCATGTAGCCAGCGGTCACAGCTTTCCTCCTGCTCCTCTTTCTTGCAGCCCCTCAGAGGGGCACTTTTCTTTTTCTTAAGAAGTGGCAAGAAAACCAACCACGCCCTATGGGTCACGACTTGTGTGAGAGCAGTCAGCGTTTGTACTGCCCTGAGGAGGAGGCGGAGGCTGCAGACCCCAGCCATAGCCGTGTTGGTGATGGTAGTAGTAGTGGCTCCCGTAGCTGTGATATTGGCGTTGGGGGCATCAACAGTGGCAGTCAGGGAAGAGAAGTGGAGGGGTGCCAAAGAAGCCACCATAATATTCCACAGTCTGACAAAAGCGAATGAGAGGATGAGGACTCCCATGACGATTGTGTGCTTTAACCACTTCAGCCCCCCTAGCTTAAACACCCTTAATGACCAGGCCACTTTTTACAATTCCGCACTACACTACTTTCACCGTTTATTGCTCCGTCATACAACTTACCACCCAAATGAATTTTACCTCCTTTTCTTCTCACTAATAGAGCTTTCATTTGGTGGTATTTCATTGCTGCTGACATTTTTACTTTTTTTGCTATTAATCAAAAATGACCGAAATTTTTGCAAAAAAATGACATTTTTCACTTTCTGTTGTAAATTTTTTTTTAAAAAACTACATTTCTATATACATTTTTCTCTAAATTTATTGTTCTACATGTCTTTGATAAAAAAAGTCCAATAAGTGTATATTTATTGGTTTGGGTAAAAGTTATAGCGTTTACAAACTATGGTGCAAAAAAGTGAATTTCGGCATTTTGAAGCAGCTCTGACTTTCTGAGCGCCTGTCATGTTTCTTCAGGTGCTAGAATGCCAGGATAGTATAAATACCCCCCAAATGACACCATTTTAGAAAGAAGACACCCCAAAGTATTCGCAGAGGGGCATGGTAAGTTCATGTATCATTTCATTTTTTTCCACAAGTTAGCGGAAAATGACACTTTCTGAGAAAAAAAAAAAAAAAAAAGTTTCAATTTCTGATAAATTCTGGCAAAAAAAATAAAAATCTCAGACGGACTCACTATGCCCCTCAGTGAATACCTTGGGGTGTCTACTTTCCGAAATGGGGTCATTTGTGGGGTGTGTTTACTGTTCTGGCATTTTGGGCGAGGCTAAATTGTGAGCCGCCATGTAAAACCTAAAGGTACTCGTTGGAATTTGGGCCCTTTGTGACCCAGGCTGCAAAAAGTGTCACTCATGTGGTATCGCCGTACTCAGGAGAAGTAGGGCAATGTGTTTTAGGGTGTATTTTTACATATACCCATGTTGAGTGAGAGAAATATCTCTGTAAATTGTCAACTTTGTATAAAAAAAATTAAAAGTTGTCGTTTACAGAGATATTTCTCACAGACAGTATGGGTATATGTAAAAATACACCCCAAAACACATTGCCCTACTTCTCCTGAGTACGGCGATACCACATGTGTGCCACTTTTCTGCAGCCTGGGTGCGCAAAGGGGCCCTAAAACCAATGAGTACCTTTAGGATTTCACAGGGCATTTTTACGCATTTGGATTCCAGACTTCTACTCACGCTTTAGGAGCCCCTAAAATGCCAGGACAGTATAAACACGCCACATGTATTCTGTGAGGGGTATGGTGAGTTCATGTAAAATTTTATTTTTTGTCACAAGTTAGTGGAATATGAGACTTTATGAAAAACAAAATTAAAAAAAAAAAACAATTTCCGCTGACTTGTGCCAAAAAATAAAAATTCTGTGGACTCACCATGCCCCTCACGGAATACCTTGGGGTGTCTTCTTTCCAAAATGGGGTCACATGTGAGGTATTTATACTCACCTGGCATTTTAGGGGCCCCTAAAGTGTGAGAATCCAAATGCATAAAAATGGCCTGTGAAATCCTAAAGTACTCATTGGTTTTAGGCCCCTTTACGCACCCAGGCTGCAAAAAAGTGTCACTCATGTGGTATCGCCGTACTCAGGAGAAGTAGGGCAATGTGTTTTGGGGTGTATTTTTATATATACCCCTGCTGGGTGTGAGAAATATCTCTGTAAATTGACAACTTTGAATAAAAAAATTTAAAAAGTTGTCATTTACAGAGATATTTCTCACACGCACATGGGTATATATAAAATACACCCAAAACACATTGCCCTACTTCTCCTGAGTTCAGCGATACCACATGAGTGACACTTTTTTGCAGCCAAGATGCGCAAAGGGGCCCTAAAACCAATGAGTACCTTTAGGATTTCACAGGGCATTTTTACGCATTTGGATTCTCAGTCTCATATTCAGTCTCATATTCCACTAACTTGTGACAAAAAATAAAATTTTGCATGAACTCACCATACCCCTCACGGAATACCTTGGGGTGTCTTCTTTCTAAAATGGGGTCACATGTGGGGTTTTTGTACTGCCCTGGCATTTGAGGGTCTCCGCAATCATTACACGTATGGCCAGCATTAGGAGTTTCTGCGATTCTCCGTATATTGAGCATACGGGTAATGAGATTTTTTTTTTCCGTTCAGCCTCTGCGCTGAAAAAAAAAAAATAATGAACGGCACAGATTTTTTCATTCGCATCGGTCAATGTGGATGAAAAAATCTCTGCCAAAATCAGTGACTGCGGTGCGGTGGGCTGGGCGCTAGCTACCTAACAAGTAGCTAACTAACTGGCGGTGATAGGGGACACTTATGCCCCATTCACACGTCCACAATTCTGTTTGCGGAGCGGAATTGCGGACCCATTCATTTCTATGGGGACAGACTTTGTCCCGCTCGGATCCGGAATTACGGATCCGCGCTTCCGAGTCTGCACTTCCGTTCCGCAAAAATATAGAACATGTCCTATTCTTGTCCGCACTGCGGACAAGAAAAGCATTTTCTATATAGTTCTGGCAATGTGCGGATCTGCAAAATGCGGAAAGCACATTGCCGGTGTCCGTGTTTTGAGGATCTGCGGATCGGATCCGCGGATCGGATCCGCGGATCGGATCCATGGATCCGTGAATCCACGGATCCGCAAAACACATATGGACACATAAAGGGGTGTGATCAATGACAGGGGGTGATCAGTGGGTCTAGATGGGGTGATCAAGGGGTTAATAGGTGAGGGGGGTGGGGGGTTAGTGTAGTGTTTGGTGCAACTGTACTGTGTTACCTGGTCCTCTGGTGGTCGATCCCAGCAAATGGGACCACCAGAGGACCAGGTAGCAGGTATACCAGACGCTGTTCACAAAACAGCGTCTGGTATACATGTTTGATGCGATTTATATCGCATCTACAGCCTGCCAGCGATTGATCATCGCTGGCAGGCTGTAGTTCAACTCTCCAGACGCGCGCTCCTGTGAACGCGCGCGCGCCTGCGCGCGCGTTCACAGGAACTCACGGGTCTCGCGAGAGGACGCGCCGAGGCGTCCACTCAGAAGATCCCGGCCGCCCGCAGGACGCAATCCTGCGTACGGCGGTCCGGGAGTGGTTAAAGGACCTGGGAGCTGGATCAGGGTGCTGAGAAGGAGGCAACATCAGAGGAGGAGGGTGATGGCGGCAACAATAAAGAGCAGAGGCCACGTACCTTCCAAAGAACAGCCAGGGCCACGTCTGCTTTGGGATCTGGTGATGCCGCTGACACTGTGGGTGGGTTAGACCCAAAACGTCCCAGAGCTAAACAGAGCTTAGCTGCCTCTGCTTCAGCTGCACGAGTATCTCCCAGTTGTCATTTTTTCTCCACACTGATAGGTTCCAGTGCAGGGTGTTAGGTAGTGTGATAGGAATTACTGTATTATGATAGGGATTAGTGACTCTGTTAGACACAATGCTGTGATGTCACAACAATATTTAGTGCACCAATCAGTAAAATCTACTCAGACCTGATGAAATGTGAAGCTGCACGTATTGCGCAAAAAAATGCGCATCATTAGTGCCAATTTGCGCAATCGCAAAAATAATGACTGAAGATCAGGAATTCTATAATTCGTGAGTTTAATGCAAATATTATGCGAAAAATTCGCGAAAATATCACGAAAACGAATATTGCCTATACAGCTCATCACTAGTACTAATAAGCCCCTTTTTCCCCACTAATACAAGCCAAAAAATGCTTTATAACATATAACTGCACCGCACAAGGGCAAATAAACTGAAGAAATATTTCCTTCTAATAAACCTTTTTAATGCCTGTATCAAACAGCACTTGCACCCTAATAAGACAGGTTTTCTGAATTTACAGAGCTGTATAATGGCAATTTGGGTCCCCAGTCAGTGCAGCAAGGTGTAATAGGATTGTTCTTAATACCCAGGCTGTCACCTCCCCGACTGAACCCTGCTCAACACAAATGCTGGTGGAATGATTCCTCCCTATCCTTTCCCTACATATTGAGTAATGTTTCCCTGCACTTGTAAACGTTTTTTTTCACCACAATCAAGTCTTTCCTATCACTGTCCCTAGCGCCTGTTTCTCCCTGCACTAAGCACTATGGTGAATGGCAGAATCTAAGATGGCTGCCGTATTTATAGGGCTGTGACATAAAAGGGCTGGCTGGCTGCTGATTGGCTGCATGCATGTCAGTATGGGTGATCTCGCCTTCCCAGAGTTCATTGCCTCATGTCCTCACACGTGTAGCAGCCATTTTTTGGAAAAAATGCAATTCGTTACCACGAAGCATGAGGAAATTTGCATTCAGTGCAAATCAAATTTTTCCTGAAATTCGGATCGAATTCCACTTCGTCAGCTTTGATTCGCTCATCTCTAATAATAGCAATCAAATTATTATTAAAAACTATATAGTAACATAGTGACAAAGTATATAAGACCGAAAAAAGACATTTGTCCATCCAGTTCGGCCTGTTTCCTACAAGTTGATCCAGAGAAAGCCAAAAACCCCTGTGAGGTAGAAGCCAATTTTCCCCACTCAAGGGGAAAAAATTCCTTCCTGATTACAATCAGGCACTCAGAATAACTCCCTGGATCAACGACCCCTCTCTAGTAGCTATAACCTATAATATTATTACACTCCAGAAATACATCTAGTCCCCTCTTGAATTCCTTTATTGTACTCACCATCACCACCTCCTCAGGCAGAGAGTTCCATAGTCTCACTGCTCTTACCGTGAAGAATCTTTTTCTATGTTCGTGTACAAATCTTCTTTCCTCCAGACGCAGAGGATGTCCCCTCGTCACTATACTATAAAAAAAAACTATAAAAAAGTGTAAAAAAAAAGTATAAAGTTTTTACAAATGAAAAAATATAAAGGTTAAATCACCCCTTTCCCCAGAATGAGAATAAAATTAAAACTAAAAAATACACATGGGTATCGCTGCGTGCGTAAGTGCTCATACTATCAAAATATAAAAGTATTAATCCCATCCCCAAATTTTTTTTTCATTGTCAAAATGCAAGGAAAAGTATACATATGTGGTATCGCGGGATTTTTACTGACCTGGAGAATGAAGATCGCAAGTCAGCTTTATCGCATAATAAACGCCATTAAAAAAAACTGTAAAACTGTGGCAAAATTGCATTTTTTTTCCAATTCCACCACCTTCGACATTTTTTCCCACTTCCCACTACACTCTATGCAGTATTAAATGGTGGCGTTGAAAAGTACAACTTATCCCGCAAAAGATAAGGCCTCATACGACTATGTGAATGGAAAAATGAAAAAGAGATAACAAGTTTTCCTCAAAAACTAGGAGGTTGGAGGGGATTATATACCAACATTCTGAGAAATTACAGCAACTTCAGTTTAACCCATACTGATTCAGATCCGAACCAAGTTTTTTTAAAAATTCAGCGAAGCAGACTCAAAACAAATCTTGAATGGTTCTCTCATATCTAGTAGTGTTGACCTTCATATAATGTGGCTGCCCAATATTAATCATACTCTCACAGAACCTACAGTAGTAATAAAACCCCATAGTGCTCCAGTAGTGATAATTGCTTTTCCCTTATACTGACCCTAGCAGACGGTAAGGTTCATTAATTCTCTCAAACTTCCCTCTTTCTTAACCTATTCTTGACTGCTGCTTCTTTATATCTAAAACTTAACTTTTATTGTGCTCGATTTTCTTGTGCATCTGAACTCATTACGTTTAAAAGTAGCCTTTATTGCGCCTATAAGACTGACTCTATATCTATATCGCTATATTGCTATATTGTGACCTTAGGGTAGTGCGCGCTCCGACCCTACAAGGTATTGACTAGTGTTGCTATTTCCGGCGCTTTAAATGGCAGTTTAAAATCGCATTCTAGCACTACTCCCCGACATGTTTCGCTAGCTAAACTAGCGTCATCAGGGGTTCGGGCAGTCTGTGTTGGTTTGCGGCTCTGGTGGATCTCTTAAAGGCTCTGGTTACGCCTACTATTCCGTCACTGGGCATCACCCAGTTAACTCTCACTTTGTATGTCCCATAGACCTTTTGCCTTATGTGTTGAGTAATGTGATTGGATCTTTCTTCGGCTGCCTTTATTGTCGTCAATGACGTTTTGGCCGTTCTTACTGCGCATGATTCTTTTGATAGACTTCGGAAGCACTTTATCTTTTCTCTCTAGTGCGCATGTCTTTGGACTTTGACATATTCTCTCATTGGGTGCTCTCTTCTAGTGCGCATGTCTTTGGACTTTGACATATTCTCTCATTGTATGTTCTCTTCGCAAGCATTGCAACTCGGTAATTTATAAGATTCATTCCTATGCGCATGACCTAGATGATAGGTTCAGAGAGACCTCGATTTTTCATTCCTTTGCGCATGTCTTTGGACTTAGAATATTTTTAATGATATTGGTGGATGCTTTTAGCCCAGTTTATCTTCTGATTGTGCATGTCTACGGACTTCAAAGTTTTTGGTTATTTTTAATAATAGCTAATGGAATGGGATCTGATATGGGATCGATTATCCGACATTTCTTTAGCTTTGGAGTGATTTTGTGATGATGAGTATTGTTTTTTCATCACTTAGTTTCTCAGGTATATACGCCATTCTAGTGGCATTTATAGTCACATTATATCTCAGTGTTGATGTATCAATACTTATATCTCTCCAGACTATTACCTATTCTGTATTTACCTTATAGGTAAATTTTGTAGGACTACTGCCAGATCATTATTTGTTTTTGACTCTTCCCATTTGTTGTTTATTTGATTTTATTCACTATATTTTACTGGTTTCTATTTAGTATATCTAAACTTTATTCTTTCCACGAGGCTTAAAATATTGTGTTCAGATTTTGATTTATATTTGATTATTTTATACCACGTTTTATAAAGGGTGCAAATGTAAAGTCTTCATTTAGGCCATGAGGTGCCAGGCCAGAGACATGCGCACTAGAACTAGAACTAGAACCTATCAAAAGAATCATGCACAATAAGAACGGCCAAAAACGTCATTGATGACGATAAAGGCAGCCGAAGAAAGATCCAATCACATTACTCGACACATAAGGCAAAAGGTCTATGAGACATACAAAGTGAGAGTTAACTGGGTGATGCCCAGTGACAGAATAGTAGGCGTAACCAAAGCCTTTAAGAGATCCACCAGAGCCGCAAACCAACACAGACTGCCTGAACCCCTGATGACGCTAGTTTAGCTAGCAAAACATGTCGGGGGGGGGGGGGGGGGGTCAGTGCTGGAATGTGATTTTAAACTGCCATTTAAAGAGCCGGAAAATAGCAACACTAGTCAATACCTTGTAGGGTAGGAGCGCGCACTACCCTAAGGTCACAATATAGCGATATAGAGTCAGTCTTATAGGCGCAATAAAGGCTACTTTTAAACAAAATGAGTTCAGATGCACAAGAAAATCGAGCATAATAAAAGTTAAGTTTTAGGTATATAGAAGCAGCCGTCAAGAATAGGTTAAGAAAGAGGGAAGTTTGAGAGAATTAATGAACCTTACCGTCTGCTAGGGTCAGTATAAGGGAAAAGCAATAGTTAGAAAAAGGGGGCAAACCCCATATATGACCCACAAACAGAAATAAGGGGTGCAAATAAAAAGGATGGCAGGATTTTTATCCAACCAACCCTCAACATATACCTTCTTGGCTGAAGCGCAAAAAGTATTTTCAACAGAAAATCTCCCGATCAATGTATTGGACATAAACAATGCGTTCAAAGAATTGAACAAAACATATAAAAGCTATATAAGAGCAATCTGGGAAATATCAAGTCTCGAGACATATTTACAACAAAATATTGCCTATAAAGGAATGCGTATAAATATCACGCCAAATTCACACCAGGAGGACCCTGAGTTTATTAAAGGGTGGGAGACGCTGCTAACTCAAAACTCGCTAGGTATGCAAGCATACCTAGCGGACTATGAGAAGAAATCCTTACTAAGAATAACGGAGAAACTAGAGAGAGAAATTACTGATATAAAAGCATTTCAAACATATCCTGACTTCACACAATTAGAAAGTCAACTCCAAAGGAATATAGAAATCCTACAAAGTGAAGTTAAGGAGCGTAAACATCGCAAATACAACAGAGAAAAAAGAGACTTTGAAACTGGTCAAATCTAGACGAGACGACCAATAAACAACACCTATCAGAGAAAAAATCAGTATACAGATATTTCAGAGTCAGAAAACTCAGAATCAGACACCAACAGTGTGAAGCTAGGTATAAAAAGAAAATCGCGAAATAGACCAGGCTCATATCAGAAAAAAACAAATCAAAGCAGTGGGGCTAGAAGATTTCCCAACCAGGTGCAGAAAGAACAACCAACATGCACAGGAAACAACACCATGTCTGGAACCTCTTCTACTGTACCCTCATTGTCAATTCCATCGTCATATGGAACAACAATACTAGAGATGAGCAAATACCTGGAAGTTCGGGTTCGTGAAGTTCAGTCGAACTTCCCGAAAATGTTCGGGTTCGGGATCCGAACTTGAAACGAACTTTATCCCGAACCCGAACCCCATTGAAGTCAATGGGGACCGGAACTTTTAGGCACTAAAAAGGCTGTAAAATAGTCCAGGAAAGGGCTAGAGGGCTGCAAAAGGGAGCGAAATGTAGGTAAATCCTCTGCAAACAAATATGGATAGGGAAATGAATTAAAATAAAATAAAATAAATAAAAATTAACCAATATCAATTTGAGAGAGGTCCCACGGCAAGGAATCATGCGTCATATCACCCACCACTGGAGAAGGCCACTTTCAGTTATTTTGGCCCCAGCACCCAGTTAGAGGAGAGAGGTCCCAAAGCAATGAATCATGCGTCATATCACCCACCACTGGAGAAGGCCACTTTTAGTTATTTCGGCTCCAGCACCCAGACAGAGGAGAGAGGTCCCACAGCAAGGAATCATGCGTCATATCACCCACCACTGGAGAAGGCCACTTTCAGTTATTTCGGCCCAGCACCCAGACAGAGGAGAGAGGTCCCACAGCAAGGAAAAATGCGTCATATCACCCACCACTGGAGAAGGCCACTTTCAGTTATTTCGGCCCAGCACCCAGACAGAGGAGAGAGGTACCACAGCAAGGAATCATGCGTCATATCACCCACCACTGGAGAAGGCCACTTTCAGTTATTTCGGCCCAGCACCCAGACAGAGGAGAGAGGTACCACAGCAAGGAATCATGCGTCATATCAGCCACCACTGGAGAAGGCCACTTTTAGTTATTTCGGCCCAGCACCCAAAAAGAGGAGAGAGGTCCCACAGCAAGGAATAATGCGTCATATCACCCACCACTGGAGAAGGTCACTTTCAGTAATTTCGGCCCAGCACCCAGACAGAGGAGAGAGGTTCCACAGCAAGGAATAAGGCGTCATATCACCCATCACTGGAGAAGGCCACTTTCAGTTATTTAGGCCAGGCACCCAGACCGAGAAGAGAGGTCCCACAGCAAGGAATCATGCGTCATATCACCCACCACTGGAGAAGGCCACTTTCAGTTATTTTGGCCCAGCACCCAGATAGAGGAGAGAGGTCCCACAGCAAGGAATCATGTGTCATAGAAGGCCACTTTCAGTTATTTTGGCCCAGCACTCAGACAGAGGAGAGAGGTGCCACAGCAAGGAATCATGCATCATTTCACCCACCACTAGAGAAGGCCACTTTCAGTTATTTCGGCCCAGCACCCAGACAGAGGAGAGAGGTCCCACAGCAAGGAATAAGGCGTCATATCACCCACCACTGGAGAAGGCCACTTTTAGTTATTTAGGCCAGGCACCAAGACCGTGGAGAGAGGTCCCACAGCAAGGAATCATGCGTCATATCGCCCACCACTGGAGAAGGCCACTTTCAGTTGTTTCGGCCCACCACCCAGACAGAGGAGAGAGGTCCCACAGTAAGGAATCATGCGTAATATCACCCACCACTGGAGAAGGCCACTTTCAGTTATTTCTGCACAGCACCCAGACAGAGGAGAGAGGTCCCACAGCAAGGAATCATGCGTCATATCACCCACCACTGGAGAAGGCCACTTTCAGTTATTTCGGCCCAGCACCCAGACAGAGGAGAGAGGTCCCACAGCAAGGAATAAGGCGTCATATCACCCACCACTGGAGAAGGTTACTTTCAGTTATTTCGGCCCAGCACCCAGACAGAGGAGAGAGGTCCCACAGCAAGGAATCATGCGTCATAGAACGCTACTTTCACATATTTCGGCCCAGCGCCCAGAAAGAGGAGAGAGGTCCCACAGCAAGGAATCATGCGTCCTTTCACCCACCACTAGAGAAGGCCACTTTCAGTTATTTCGGACCCAGCACCCAGACAGAGGAGAGAGGTCCCACAGCAAGGAATCATGCGTCATATCACCCACCACTGGAGAAGGCCACTTTCAGTTATTTCGGCCCCAGCACCCAGACAGAGGAGAGGTTCATTCAACTTTGGGTTGCACCGCAAGATCATGGTAAAGTTAAAAAAATGAAAAATCAACAAAGAAGTGCCCCGGAGTACAATAATACATGGTTGAGGTGGAGGCAGTTATAAATGTCTATTCTGCACAAGGGAGGCACAGGTCCTGTGGGATCCATGCCTGGTTCATTTTTATGAACGTCAGCTTGTCCACGTTGGCTGTGGACAGGCGGCTGCGTTTGTCAGTAATGACGCCCCCTGCTGTGCTGAATACCCGTTCAGACAAAACGCTGGCAGCCGGGCAGGCCAGCACCTCCAAGGCATAAAATGCTAACTCTGGCCATGTGGACAATTTGGAGACCCAGAAGTTGAATGGGGCCGAACTATCAGTCAGTACGTGGAGGGGTGTGCAGATGTACTGTTCAACCATGTTAGTGGAATGCTGCCTCCTGCTAACACGTTCCGTATCAGGTGGTGGTGCAGTTAGCTGTGGCGTGGAGACAAAACTTTTCCACATTTCTGCCATGCTAACCCTACCCTTCGCCTTGGGCTTCCACCTGTTCCCTGTGACATTTGAGAATGCTCTCAGGAGCGCGTCTACCAGCGTGCGCTTGTACTCGCGCATCTTCCTAGCACGCTCCAGTGTAGGAAGTAAGGTGGGCACATTGTATTTGTACCGTGGATCCAGCAGGGTGGCAACCCAGTAGTCCGCACACGTTAAAATGTGCGCAATTCTGCTGTCGTTGCGCAGGCACTGCAGCATGTAGTCGCTCATGTGTGCCAGGCTCCCCAGAGGTAAGGACAAGCTGTCCTCTGTGGGAGGCGTATCGTCATCATCCTCCGTATCCCCCCAGCCACGCACCAGTGATGGGCCTGAGCTGTGTCGGGTGCCACCCCGCTGTGAACCTGCTTCATCCTCATCCTCCTCCTCTAGTAGTGGGCCCTGGCTGGCCACATTTGTACCTGGCCTCTGCTTTTGCAAAAAACTCCCTCTGAGCCACTTCTAACAGAATGGCCTGAAAGTGGTAAAAATGACCCCTCATCCTCCTCCTCCTCCTCCTGGGCCACCTCCTCTTCCATCATCGCCCTAAGCGTTTTCTCAAGGAGACATAGATGTGGTATTGTAACGCTGATAACGGTGTCATCGCCACTGGCCATGTTGGTGGAGTACTCGAAACAGCGCAACAGGGCACACAGGTCTCGCATGGAGGCCCAATCATTGGTGGTGAAGTGGTGCTGTTCCGCAGTGCGACTGACGCATGCGTGCTGCAGCTGAAACTCCACTATGGCCTGCTGCTGCTCGCACAGTCTCTCCAGCATGTGCAAGGTGGAGTTCCATCTGGTGGGCACGTTGCATATGAGGCGGTGAGTGGGAAGGCCGAAGTTCCGCTGTAGCGCAGACAGGCGAGCAGTGGCAGGATGTGAACGCCGGAAGCGCACACAGACGGCCCGCACTTTATGCAGCAGCTCTGACATGTCGGGGTAGTTGTGAATGAACTTCTGCACCACCAAATTCAGCACATGCACCATGCAAGAGATGTGCGTCAAACTGGCTAGTCCCAGAGCTGCGACGAGATTTTGCCCATTATCGCACACCACCAGGCCGGGCTTGAGGCCCACCTGCAGAAACCACTAGTCGGTCTGTTGTTCAATACCCTGCCACAACTCCTGTGTGGGGTGGGGCCTGTCCTACAAACATATGAGTTTCAGAATGGCTTGCTGACGTTTGCCCCGGGCTGTGCTGAAGTTGGTGATGAAGGTGTGTGGCTGACTGGATGAGCTGGTTGAAGCAGAGGAGGAGGCAGCCGAGTAGGAGGAGGAGGCTACAGGAGGCAAAGAATGATGCCCTGCGATCCTTGGCGGCGGAAGGACGTGCGCCAAGGAACTCTCCGCCTGGAGCCCAGCCGCCACTACATTCACCCAGTGTGCAGTTAGGGAGATATAGCGTCCCTGGCCGTGCTTACTGGTCCACGTATCTGTGGTTAGGTGGACCTTGCCACAGATGGCGTTGCGCAGTGCACACTTGATTTTATCGGATACTTGGTTGTGCAGGGAAGGCACGGCTGTCTTGGAGAAGTAGTGGCGGCTGGGAACAACATACTTTGGGACAGCCATGGACATCAGCTGTTTGAAGCTGTCTGTGTCCACCAGCCTGAATGACAGCATTTCAAAGGCCAGTAGTTCAGAAATTCTGGCATTCAGGCCCAAGGCTCGAGGGTGGCTAGGTGGGAATTTACGCTTTCTCTCCAAGGTTTGTGATATGGAGAGCTGAACGCTGCCGTGTGACATGGTGGAGATTCTTGGTGACGCAGGTGGTGGTGTCGGTGGCACATCCTCTGTTTGGTTGGCGGCGGGAACTGGAACCTGAGGTAGTTGGTTCACTAGGACGAGTGGCTGTGGCAGAATGGCCACGTCCTCTCCCAGCACCAGAGGGTCCACTAACACCACCACGACCGCGTCCGCGTCCCTTACTAGATGTTTTCCTCATTGTTACCGTTCACCAAGCACCAGAATAAGAAAAAAAATATTTGTCGCAATGTATTGATTTCAAATTCAGGCCTTTTTTTACAGGCACCTAACACTATCTGCCTATTTATTTAGGTAGCGTATTACACTAATCCAGGCACAGCAGTAACCACTGATTTAGGGGAATATCTCTTTTAGGGCTAGTATTTAGGCCCTGGATGAAAGGTATCCTTTTATGGACAGATTTACACTTGGCCTGAAACAGCTGGAACACCAGATTCAGGGTATTGCTATTTTGGCAATTGAATTTCACCCCAGAACAAAATATATGTTTTTGCGGACACTATGAAACTTGGCCAGCCACAGCTGAAACCACTGATTTATGTTATTGCTATTTTGGCAATTGAATTTCACCCCAGAACAAAATATACCCTGTTACGGACAGATTTAAACTAGGCCTGCAACAGCTGGAACACCAGATTCAGGGTATTGCTATTTTGGCAATTGAATTTCACCCCAGAACAAAATATATCCTTTGCAGGACACTATAAAACTTGGCCAGCCACAGCTTAAAACACTGATTTATGTTTTTGCTATTTTGGCAATTGAATTTCACCCCAGAACAAAATAGATCCTTTGCAGGACACTATGAAACTTGGCCAGCCACAGCTGAAACCACTGATTTATGGTATTGCTATTTTGGCAATTGAATTTCACCCCAGAACAAAATATATGTTTTTGCGGACACTATGAAACTTGGCCAGCCACAGCTGAAACCACTGATTATGGTATTGCTATTTTGGCAATTGAATTTCACCCCAGAACAAAATATATGTTTTTGCGAACACTATGAAACTTGGCAAGCCACAGCTGAAACCACTGATTATGGTATTGCTATTTTGGCAATTGAATTTCACCCCAGAACAAAATATATGTTTTTGCGGACACTATGAAACTTGGCCAGCCACAGCTGAAACCACTGATTATGGTATTGCTATTTTGGCAATTGAATTTCACCCCAGAACAAAATATACCCTGTTACGGACAGATTTAAACTAGGCCTGCAACAGCTGGAACACCAGATTCAGGGTATTGCTATTTTGGCAATTGAATTTCACCCCAGAACAAAATATATCCTTTGCAGGACACTATGAAACTTGGCCAGCCACTGCTGAAACCACTGATTTATGGTATTGCTATTTTGGCAATTGAATTTCACCCTAGAACAAAATATAGGTTTTGGCAGATACTATTATACTTTGCCATCCACAGCTGTGACACCAGATTTATGGTATTGCTATTTTGGCAATTGAATTTCACCCCAGAACAAAATATATGTTTTTGCGGACACTATGAAACTTGGCCAGCCACAGCTGAAACCACTGATTTATGGTATTGCTATTTTGGCAATTGAATTTCACCCCAGAACAAAATATATAATTTGCAGGACACTATAAAACTTGGCCAGCCACAGATGAAACCACTGATATATGGTATTGCTATTTTGGCAATTGAATTTCACCCCAGAAATATATGTTTTTGCGTACACTATTATAGTTTGCCAGCCACAGCTGTGACACCAGATTTATGGTATTGCTATTTTGGCAATTGAATTTCACCCCAGAACAAAATATATGTTTTTGCGGACACTATTATAGTTTGCCAGCCAGTGCTGGGACACAAGATTTAGGGGATTGCTATTTTGACAATTGAATTTCACCACAGAAAATAATCTATCCTTTGCCAGACAGCAGACAGTATTATACTTGGCTAGCCAAAGCTGGAACACCAGATTTAGGGGATTGGTATTTGGGCAATTGTATTTAACCCCTTAATAAAATATAGAAATTGCTATCCTGAGTTTCTAGGGGTGACAATTAGCACAGCCACGTCCCTGATGTAGGATATAGCAAAAAAAAAACTAGTATTGATGTATTGATGGACTTGGTGGCAGCTTGTTCTGGTGCACCACAAGTCACAAAATGACCGCCGATCACCCCAGAAAATAAGTGACAGAAAAACGCTCTGTGCAGCCTAAAAAACAGTGAGCAAGTAACTAGCAGAAGTTCAATCATTCACAGCTGTAGATCGATCACTTTATTAGGTCCTTTTGCTAACTTTTTCCTGCCTAATCTCGCCCTCACAGCAGCTGCGTCCTCTCCCTACAGTAATCAGAGCAGTGTGACGTGCGGCGCTACGTGACTCCTGCTTAAATAAAGCTGGGTCACATGTTGCACTTGGCCAATCACAGCCATGCCATTAGTAGGCATGGCTGTGATGGGCTCTTAGGGCAAGAAGTAAAACGCTAGCTGATTTGCTGCTGTGCAGACCTTCAGAAAGCGGGAAGTAATCGCCGAACAATGAACCCGAACCCGAACTTTTTTGAAAATGTTCGGGTTAGGGTCCGTGTCCCGAACACCCCAAAATTCGGTACGAACCCGAACTATTCTCGAACTGTTCGCTCAACACTACAAAATATGTCATAACAAAGATCCCACCGGTCTGAAATTCTATGCCGTGGAAATAGTTAAACGCCATTGGCGGGGAGGAAATTCTGCCACACAGATTAACAAAAAGGAGGCACAGTGGATATACGAAATGGGTACCCTGCAGCCTCTGGGACATAATATAGAATGGGATCAGTGATGTCGCGAACATAACATTTTCCGTTCGCGAACAGCGAACACGAACTTCAGCAAATGTTCGCGAACGTGCGAACAGTGCGAACCGCCATAGACTTCAATAGACAGGCGAATTTTAAGAACCAAAGAGACTCCTTCTGGCCACAATAGTGATGGAAAAGTTGTTTCAAGGGGACTAACACCTGGACTGTGGCATGCCGGAGGGGGGTCCATGGCAAAACTCCCATGGAAAAATACCTAGTTGACGCAAAGTGTGGTAGTTGTAATCGCAATGCGATTAATACAGGTTATATTAATCGCATTGCAAATTCAACTTAGAGCTGGGTTCCTAATGGTTGTATTGCTAGAAATTCAAGCAATACAACCATTAGGAACCCAGCTCTAAGTTGAATTCGCAATGCGATTAATATAACCTGTATTAATCGCATTGCGATTACAACTTAGAGCTGAGTTGCTAATGGTTGTATTGCTAGAATATAACGAAGATTGAGAATATAGCGCTATATTCGCAATCTTCATTATATTCTAGCAATACAACCATTAGGAACAGATGTAAATTGTAATCCCAATGCGATTAATACAGGTTATATTAATCGCATTGCGATTACAACTACTAACACTGCAGCTTCATAATGAATCTAAGATGGATGCCGTCCTTGCTTTTTGATAGGAGGTGGGAGGGTCTGGGAGGGAGGGTATGCTGATTGGCTAGAATGTGTCTAATGTACTAGCCCTAAAAAGGGCTTTTTGGGGTGATGTCAGGACGCTGTCCTTACAGCAGAGATCTGATGAGTCTTTCAGGACTGGAGTGGACACTGAATACACTAGCCTAGCTATCGATTTCCCTATTAAATCAGCAGCAACTACACTCTCCCTCCTCTCACTAAGACTGCAGCTTCCGAATGAATCTAAAATGGATGCTGTCCAGGAGATGGGAGGGCCTGGGAGGGAGGGTATGCTAATTGGCTGGAATGTGTCTGCTGACTGTGAGGTACAGGGTCAAAGTATACTCAATGATAGGGGGTGGACCTAACGTCGCATATGTTCGCCCGCTGTGACGAACGCGCACAAGCTATGTTCGTCGGGAACTATTCGCCAGGGAATAGTTTCGGACATCTTATTTACGAGTTCAACTTAGAGATGGGTTCCTAATAGTTGTTGTATTGCTAAAATATACGTTATATTCTAGCAATACAACCATTAGGAACTCAGCTCTAAGTTGTTATCGCAATGCAAATAATACTTACAATTATTAATCGCTTTGCGAATCCATTTGATGCCTCTATTTGATTGTATATGACGATTGACTATGACTACCACCAACGTTCTGCTGCCTCCAAAGCAAGACATCTGAACCCCCCAGGGGCCATTTGGGCGTCTTTGATAAAAAACGCATCAAAAACGCATCTGCGTTTTTATAATTTTTTCATTTTTTAGTTTATTTTTTTTGGTATATTTTGCCACAGTTGGTTGCATATTTACATTTGGTATAGGCAAATATGGTAGTCTAGATCATGTGTCTATACCAAAACCTAGGATCATTGTTTGACAGCATATTTTCTAAGCCATGTAGCTGAATATAGATTTGGGCAGAGTAATGATCTAGACTACCATATTTGCCTATACTAAATGTAAATATGCAACCAAATGTGGCAAAATACACAAAAAATGATGCGTTTTTGATGCGTTTTCTATCAAAAATGCCCAAATGGCCCCTGGGGGGTTCAGATATCTTGCTTTGGATGCAGCATAACATTGGTGGTAGTCATAGTCAATCGTCATATACAATCAAATAGAGGCATCAACTGTATTCGCAAAACGATTAATAATTGTAAGTATTATTCGCATTGCGATTACAACTTAGAGCTGAGTTCCTAATGGTTGTATTGCTAGAATATAACGTATATTCTAGAAATACAACAACCATTAGGAACTCAGCTCTAAGTTGAATTCGCAATGTGATTAATGCAGGTTATATTAATCGCATTGAGAATTCAACTTAGATCTGAGTTCCTAATGGTTGTTGTATTGCTAGAATATAACGAAGATTGAGAATATAGTGCTATATTCGTTATCTTCGTTATATTCTAGCAATACAACCGTTAGTAACTCAGATCTAAGTTGTAATCACAATGCGAATAATACAGGTTATATTAATCGCATTGCGATTTACAATTACTATTACTGCAGCTTCAGAATGAATCTAAGATGGATGCTGTCCTTGCGTTTAGATAGGAGGTGGGAGGATCTGGGAGGGAGGGTATGCTGATTGGCTAGAATGTGTCTGCTGACTGTGAGGTACAGGGTCAAAGTTTGCTCAATAATAAAGTATAGGGGCGAACGCGAACATCGAATATGTTCGCCCGCCGCGGCGGACGCGAACAAGCTATGTTCGCCGGGAACTGTTCTCCGGCGAATAGTTTGGGCCATCTCTAAATGGGATAGCCGTTTGTATGGTCTGATTTGTTTTATCAAATTTTATGTATTGATTTTATTTTAACATATGGATATAATTGTACATGGTGAAATTTTATTAGTTATTCATTGTTATAATTATATAAGGTGAATTTTATTAATTATTTATTGCTGAAAGTTTTAGTTCTTCCGTGATCGGAAGAAGCCAAGGCTGGTAGACACGCTGCTGATGTCATTCACACCTGACACCGGGGGCTCAGTGGAAGCACAAGGCTAAAGCAGAAGAGGAGGAGGAAGAAAAAGTTGCCAACACAGCTGGGTCACCGCCTGCAGCTCAGAAGGAAGGGTTAGCATGACCGAAATGTGGAAAAGCTTTGCACCACGCCGCAACAACCAGCACCACCAGCAGATATGAAACGTCTTAGCAAGAGGGAGCATTTCAGCAAAATGGTGGAATAGTATCTGTGCACACGCCTACACGTACTGACTGATGGGTCTGCCCAGGGTCGTAGCTACAGGGGAAGCAAGGAGTAGAAGGGGCCCATGCAGGAGGAAGAGGACTAAAAGACTTTGTTAGGGCCCTCTCAATAGTATTATGGAATGAAAGGCCTGGTCTGAGAGAGCGATCTTTAGTAGCCACAGGAATAGGGGCGGCATGAAAGGAACAGGTTGCGAAAAAATTACTGGGGAGGGGGGCCCCATTCAAAAAATTTCTGTTGGGCCCAGGTATTTCTAGCTACGCCACTGGGTCTGCTGCAGTTAACTTCTGGGTCGCCAAATTGGGGACATGGCCTCGGCTTGACCTTTACGCCTTGAAGGTGCTGGCCTGCCCTGCAGCCAGTGTTTTGTCTGAACGTGTGTTTAGCACAATTGGGGGCGTTATTACAGACAAGAGCAGCCGCCTGTCCACAGCCAACATGACAATCTCACGTTCATTAAAAAGAACCAACTGGTTAAAAGATGGCTGCACAATAAATCATAAACTAACAGGAAAATAAAAAAAGGGGGTCATTCCAAAAGTTGGAATGAAGGAAGCTCTTAGCGCACATTTTTGATCAAAAGTATGTCGGGCCCAAGTACCACTTCACGGCGGCTTCCGCACAAGGGTCCCTAACGCTACAGATACTGCCTCATATGGACTTACCAGTCTCCTTATTTCAGGGCATTGCAGGAACCAGCTAAATTGCTTTTGTGCTAAGAAGTCCCAGGTACTTGGGCGTTGCTCAGTCCAAAAGAGGCGCCACCCTCAATATATACTATAAGACAGTGTAACAGACCGTTGCTGCAGACAAGGGGTAAAAACCGTTTAGGCGATCGGCCCCCTTTACAGAGATATAGGCACAGCTACTGCAGAACACCAAACTCCCGAACTGGATACAAAATAGCACTCCAACTCCTGTACTGGAACCTCCCAAATAGCTGCTAGCAGACGAACAGGAAAAGCAGACAATCAGCTTACACTCCTGGCAATCAGTCTCTAACAGCATACAGTGAATCCCCCAAGAGCAGAGACGAGGCTCCGTATTGATGGTAAACAGGAATTCTATCCTTTGTTAACGGCTACCTGCCTGGTATTTATCCAGGTCTCCCACCTGGTGGACACTCCCTAGAGGACCAGAAGGAAGACTGCGACACGGGATACAGCAGCCAATCACACACATTGGGACAATACAGACACCCCCAGCATATCCCTCCCCTCTGCCTGTGATACCATCACCCTACATGGGTAATGCAATCATCACAGGCAGACAGATCCCACAATGTCTTCTGTCCTGGAGACAATTGAGGAGTCATTCAATTATCTCTCAGGACAAGGGAAATCGCCAATACACATGTGGGGACAATAGGACAGACATCACTATTCAATATACAATGTCCCACCCTTTACAATACACACAGACATTTCAGAGACAAGACTCCATTATGCACATGGGGACACAGAACAAGCATTACTGTTAAAATACACCAGGTAAGACACATTACATTAAAACTATACATTTAACATATCCCCAGATAGCTCAGGTCTGAGCGCACATTATTAAGTGAATGGCGCTCAGACCACACGAATACAGTTTAATCGCCATGGAGCCAAAGTCTTTACAGTCAGTTTCATACGAATGGGCTCCATGGGATTCCTATCTGGGGTATAACACATTCAACCAAAACTACCGAACCCCAGGCAGAAAAGCACGAATTAAGCTTTTCTGCAGGTAAAAAAAAGATGTCTTTTAACAGGGGGCCATAGTCCAAAGGCAGCAGGCGAGCAACCAGGTTTCTCCAATGCAATGTGGCGAGATTGGTCTCGTCACAGACAGAGTTCAGACTAAGCAGATATGTTTCTACACTCAGAAGTGCATAACCATAAGGCAAATAGAGTAAATCAACTGGTTAAAAGATGGCTGCACAATAAATCATAAACTAACAGGAAAATAAGCTTCCTTCATTCCAACTTTTCGAATGACCCCCTTTTTTTTATTTTCCTGTTAGTTTATGATTTATTGTGCAGCCATCTTTAACTAGTTGATTTACTCTATTTGCCTATGGTTATGCACTTGAGTGTAGAAACATATCTGCTACTCTGAACTCTGTCTTATAGTTTACATTAAAAAGAACCAGGCATGAATCCCACAGGACTTGTTCGTACCTTATGCAGAAGACATGTATACCGGCCTCACCCAACCATTGTTATACTACAGCGCACTTATTCTTTGTTTTCTTTTTTATATTTCCCAATGTTTTAGAGTGTACCCCAATTTATATAAAAAAAAAAAAGAAAGAAAACAAAACACATTGTTGTTGGCGACTACCTTTGGCTTCACAGCCCAAAAAATGTTTATGTCAGGCAACAATGTAACCGCCAATTATAATGAATTATGTTCCCTGTCTGTTATGCAGTGCAGGGGTACTTTGAAAGAAAGAAGGGGTACAGATCAGCCAACAATCTGAACGCCACCTAATTTACAGAATATATTTCCCAGTCAGGTATACAGTGCAGGGTACTTTGAAAGAAAGAAGAGGTACAGATCACCCAACAATCTGAGCGCCACCCTAATTGAATATATTTCCAAATCAGGTATGCAGTGCAAGGGTACTTTGTGGCCAAGAAACGTAACAGACTGACTTTACAATTTACCTCCCTGTCACCTATGCAGAGCAGGGGTTTGTATATGGTAAAAATGGTAAAATGTCAGCCACCAATGTAACCAGGGGCATAACGACTGGCAGGGGAGGGTCCCTCTACACTTACATATAATGGAGTGCTCTGGCGGGGCCAGCATGAACTACAGTGACAATGTCGGTCCCCGTCAGGCGCTCTTAAAACATGTACAATGTGGGGGTTGCAGAGGCCGGGGGTGTCGCAGAGGCATGTGGGGGTGGGGCATGCTCACCCGTGCTCTCCAGAGTGTGAAGCAGGGAGCTGTCTCCGCTCCCTGCTTCACCTTTCTTCTCAGCTCAGGTGAGCCGTACTTGGTACTGCTGGCTGTGGGACGAGAGCTGAATGCCCGGGAATCAGCCTCCAAGCACAGCCAGCAGGCCATGAGAGTGTTGGAGTGTGTGTCATCGGGGAGGAAGGTAAGTATGAGTTTTTTTTATTTTTACCATAAAGCTGGCATACTTACTGTAAGGGGGCACCTATGTGGGCATAACTACTATGAGGGGGCACATATTAACCCCTTAAGGACACGGCCCTATTTCACCTTAAGGACCAGGCCATTTTTTGGAAATCTGACCAGTGTCATTTTATGTGGTGATGACTTTAAAACGCTTTTACTTATCCAGGCCATTCTGAGATTGTTTTTTCGTCACATATTGTATTTCATGACAGTGGTAAAATAAAGTCGAAAAATTTCATTTTTATTTATAAAAAAATACCAAATTTACCAAAAATTTTGAAAAATTTACAATTTTCCAAGTTTCAATTTCTCTACTTCTAGAATACATAGTAATACTGCCAAAAAAAAGTTATTGATTTACATTCCCCATATGTCTACTCCATGTATCGATTATTTTGGGAATGCCATTTCATTTTGGGGACATTACAAGGCTTAGAAGTTTAGAAGCAAATCTTGACATTTTTCAGAAATTTTCAAAAACCCACTTTTTAGGGACCAGTTCAGGTCTGAAGTCACTTTGCGAGGCTTACATAATAGAAACCACCCAAAAATGACCCCATTCTAGAAACTACACCCCTGAAGGTACTCAAAACTGATTTTACAAACGTCATTAACCCTTTAGGTTTTCCACAAGAGTTAATGGCAAATAAAGATAAAATTTCTGAATTTCGATTTTTGGGAAAATATTTGATTTTAATACATTTTTCCAGTAACAAGGCAAGGGTTAACAGCCAAAAAAAGTCAATATTTATTGCCCCGATTCTGTAGTTTGCAGAAACACCCCATATGTGGTCCTAAACTGCTGTATGGCCAAACGGCAGGGCACAGAAGTAAGGGAACGCCATATGGTTTTTGGAAGGCGGATTTTGCTGGACTGGATTTTTGACACCATGTCCCATTTGAAGCCCCCGATGCACCCCTAGAATAGAAACTCCATAAAAGTGACTCCATCTAAGAAACTACACCCCTCAATGTATTCAAAACTAGTTTTACAAACTTTGTTAACCCTTTAGGTGTTCCACAAGAGTTATTGGCAAATGGAGATGAAGTTTCAGAATTTCAATTTTTGTTACCTTGCCTCAAAAAAGTGTAATATAGAGCAACCAAAAATCATATTTACCCTAAAATAGTACCAACAAAACTGACACCTTATCCCGTAGTTTCAAAAATGGGGTCACTTTTTTGGAGTTTCTACTCTAGGGGTGCATCGGGGGCTTCAAATGGGACATAGTCTCAAAAAAACAGTCCAGCAAAATCCGCCTTCCAAAAACCATATGGCGTTCCCTTCCTTCTGTGCCCTGCCGTTTGGCCATACAGCAGTTTACAACCACATATGGGGTGTTTCTGCAAACTACAGAATCAGGGCAATAAATATTGAGTTTTGTTTGGCTGTTAACCCTTGCTTTGTTACTGGAAAAATGGATTAAAATGGATAATTTGCAAAAAAATAGCTGTTTTGGGACAGTTTTGTATTTTTTGTTATTTACATCGTTGAACTGACAGGTTAGATTGTGTGTTATTTCTATAGAGCATATTGTTACTGACGCGACAATACCAAATATGACTACTTTTTGGGGTTTTTGTTTCAGTTTTACATAATAAAGCATTTTTGAAAAAATGATTTTTTGTGTCTCCACATTCTGAAAGCCATAGTATATATATTTTTTTTTTTTGCGATTGTCCTATGTAGGGGCTCATTTTTGCGGGATGAGATGGCGGTTTGAATGGTACTATCTTGGGGTGCATATGACTTTTTGATCACTTGCTATTACACTTTTTGTGATGTAAGGTGACAAAAAAATGACTTTTTACAACGTTTTTATTTTTTATGTTTACGGCGTTCACCTGAGGGGTTAGGTCATGTGATATTTTTATAGAGCAGGTCGATTACTGAACGCGACGATACCCAATATGTATACTTTTTTTATTTATTTTGGTGTTACACAATAATATCCTTTTGAAACAAAAAAAAACATGTTTTAGTGTCTCCATAGTCTGAGAGCCATATTTTTTCAGTTTTTAGGCGATCGTCTCAGGTTGGGTATAATTTTTGCGGGATGAGGTGGCGGTTAGATTGGCACTATTTGGGTGGTCATATGACTTTTTGATCGCTTGCTATTACACTTTTGTGATGTAAGGTGACAAAAAAATGGCTTTTGACAAAGTTTTTTTTTTTTTTACAGTGTTTACTTGAGGGGTTAGGTCATGTGATATTTTTATAGAGCAGATTCTTACGGACGTGGAGATACCCAATATGTCTACTTTTTTTAAATTTTTTACATTTAACAATAAAAAGCATTTTTGAAACAAAAAAATCATGTTTTAGTCTGAGAGGCATAGTTTTTTTATTTTTGGGCAATTGTTTTATGAAGGGGCTCATTTTTTGCGGGATGAGATGGCGGTTAGATTGGTACTATTTTGGGAGGCATACGCCTTTTTGATCGCTTTGTATTACACTTTTAGTGATGTAAGGTGCCCAAAAATGACTTATTTACACCATTTTTGGTTTTTTTTTATGGCGTTCACCTGAGGGGTTCAGTCATGTGATATTTTTATAGAGCTGTTTTTACGGACGCGGCGATACCTAATATGTGTAGTGTATTTTTTTTTACTTTTTATTCAGTGATTTGTGTTTTTTTATTTTTACTTTTTTTCACTTTTTACATTTTTTTGGACCCAGACCCACTTGGTTCTTGTAGATCCAGTGGATCTGGTGTCTATATAATACAGTACAGTACACTATATAGTGTACTGCACTGTATTTTTACTTTCACAGTCTGGTCAGACTTCTGCCTTTAGCAGAAGTCTGACCAGAGATTACTATACCATGGCAAGCAGGGCGGCTTCTGAAAGCGTCCTGCTGCCATGGCAACCATCACCCACTGCCATTAGAGAGCAGTGGGTGATGGATAGGGAGGAGGAGCTCCCTCCTCTGCGATCCCATCCTGGGGGGCTGCATAGGCACAGCAGCCCCCGATGGGAGAGGGAGGAGCTCCCTCCTGTTAACACCTTCCATACCGCGGTCCGTCTGGACCGCGGTAAGAAAGGGTTAAGCGGCTGGCATCTGCAGCACAGATGCCAGCCGTTTTCTATCAGAGTGCCAGCAATGTGCTGGCACTCTGATCAGTTCCACTAGACACCAGGGAATTATTACAAGGGAGGCGGGCGGGGATCGCTATTGCGATCCGCCTGCCGCACCGCCCGCCTCCCGCACCGCCTACCGCCGCCGCAACCACCCCCTGCACCACCGCCGCCATAACAAGATCGGGGGATGCAGGGAGGTTACTATGATTAACTCGGGGCAATTAACTCTCTGATCCCCGCGGTCACAGACCGCGGGATCAGAGATCCTAAAACCGCTGCAAACCGCAGGTCTGAATTGACCTGCGGTTTGCAGCGATCACCGATACGGGGGTCACGTGACCCCCTCGGCATTAGAACATGGTTCCTGCTGATCTACATCAGCAGGAACCATGTTGCTACGGCGCCCACATCGGGCGCAGTAGCAGTTTAAACACAGGGCGTACAGGTACGCCCTGTGTCCTTAAGGACTTGGACATTAGGGCGTACCTGTACGCCCTGTGTCCTTAAGAGGTTAAGGCATAACTAATGTGAGGGGGCACATAAGTGGGCATAACTACTATGAGGTGGAACATATCTGGCATAACTACTATGAAGGGGAACATATCTGGCATAACTACTATGAGGGGGCACATATCTGGCATATCTACTGTGAGGGGGCAAATATCTGGGCATAACTACTGTTAGGGGGCACAAAAGTGGGCATAACTACTGTGAGGGGGCACATATCTGGCATAACTACTGTGAAGGGGCACATATGTGGGCATAACTAGTGTAAGGGGGGCACATATCTGGCACATAACTACTGTGAGGGGGCACATATGTGGTCATAACTACTGTGAGGGGGCACATATCTGGCATAACTACTGTGACAGGAACAAAGGTGGGTATAACTATTGTCGGGGGGCCACAAGGTGGTCATAATTACTGGGAAGGGCCACAGCGTGGGCATTAGTACTGTGTGGTAGCACTGCTATACATTGACATGGCTCAGTCTTACAGGCCACCACAGCGCCCCCTGCTGGTAATTTCTCAAGGGCAGTCACCATCCTTTCCTTATGTAATTATTCTTTTTTCTCTATCACCACAGGGACCTTGTTCTGGATCCAGCGGACATCACGCCGACACCAGCGACACCCTGGATGAGGTAGGACCAGATTTTATTAGTTTATTGAGGTGGGGGGGGGGGGCGATCCAAAGTTTGCACCGGGGCCCATAACACTCTAGTTACGCCACTGAATGTAACAGACAATTTCTAGAAATTCACCACCCTGTCACCTATTCAGTGTCGGGGTTTGTATATGGCAAAACTGGTTTAATATCACCCAAGAATGTAACAGACGATTTTTAGAAATTTACCTCCCTGTCACCTGTGCAGAGCAGGGGTTTGTATATGGCAAAATGGGTTAATGTCACCCAATAATGTAACAGACGATTTTTATTAATTTACCTCCCTGTCACCTATGCAGAGCAGGGGTTTGTATACGGCAAAAATGGTAAAATGTCACCCACCAATGGAAGAGACGATTTTTAGAAATTTACCTCCTTGTCACCTAGGCAGAGCAGGGGTTTGTATATGGCAAAACTGGGTTAATGTCCCCCAATAATGTAACAGATGATTTTTAAAAATGAACTTTCCTGTCACCTATCTAGCACAAAAAGTGTGTTTTTTTATAGCACCAATGTAAATGCAGTATGTTACGGTTGTAGTGGACTTTCAGTAATGCAACACAGCACGCAAATTTGCTTTCTAGCACAAAACAAATAGATTTTTTTTATAGCAGCAATGTAACTGCAGGATGTAAAGGTTTAATTGGACTGTCAGAAATGCAGCATAGCCCGTAAATTTACTATCTTGCAAATAACGTGTGCTTTTTTATAGCAGCAAGGTAACTGCAAATATGTGACAGAGTGATGTAATTGAATAATTTCACCTGGCAGGTATGCGCTGCAGGCTGCAGGGGTACTTGACTGGCCAAAAAAAGGAATTTGTCCTCCACTAAGCTACCAGAACAGAATTAAAGTAATGTCCCTGGCACACATGTAGTTCACATGCAGTTGCAAGTGCACTGCACTTGCAAAAATGACCGCCGACGTCCACCAAACTAGAAGATGGATTAAAAGTTATTTTTCAGTGTCACTGGGCTCAGGGCTAGATACAAAAATGTAGTATAGCACCCTCAATAATCTCTGTAGTTTGAAGATTTAACACCACCACGTTCAACAGAATTCTTCCCTAATCTCTTCCTCACAGCAGCAGCAGCATCCTATCCCTACACTGAGAAGAGGAGAGTGATGTGCGGCCCTATGTGACTCCAGCCTATATAGAGGCTGGGTCACATGCATCTCTTGGCCAATCACAGCCATGCCATTAGTAGGCATGGCTGTGATGGCTTCTAAGGGCAGACTAGTGAAACACTTGTTGATTGGCTGCGCTGCAGCCTTTCAAAAATCTCCAAGAAATCGACGAACACCGAACCTGAACTTTTACGGAAATGTCTGGGTTCGGGTCCGGGTACCAAAACCCCTAAACCCTACTCTCTGGGTCAGTAGACGATTACAGTGATACCAAATACATACAGTATTTTGTTTTTACATTTTTCTGCTTTTGCACCATAAAAACCCTTTTTTTTTAAAAAAAAATGTATTTGCATTGCCACATTTCAAGACCTAAAACTTTTTACTTTTCTATCTACAGAGCTGTGTGAGGGCTTGATTTTTGCGAAACCATTTGTATTTTCATTAGTATCATTTTGGGGTATATAACACTTTTTGATCTCTTTTCATTCAGTTTTTAGCTGTTGAATAAGCACAAAAAATGAATAAGCAACAACAACAATTCTAGTGTTTTTATGGCGTTCATCATACAGGATAAATAACATGATAATTGTGTAGTGCAGGTCATTACGGACGTGGCGGTGCCAAATATAAGTAGGAGATTTTATCTTTGGAATTTTTCCATTCAAAAACATTTTTTGGAAATGTTTTATTTAAACTTTTTTTTGTCATTTAATAGGGATTATAATAGGGGACTATAATAGGAGATCTTTTGATTGCTTCTAAAATACACTGCACAATTAATCTAATGCAATGTATTTTGCTTTCAATGATATGACATTCACCAGAACGCTGTGTCAGAGAGGCACAACTGCTGGGGTACCATGGGGTCTTCACTATTGCCTGCAGCATGTAAGAGGTTAAACAGCCCTGATTGCCTCCTGGCTGTTAGAGCAGGAACAAAGCTCTCATGTGAGGGCCGAGCACCCACTCTCCACTGCATGGAAGACCCAGGCAGGACTTAGACTGTAAAAAGGCGGCAGCCCAGCCGTATTGGTGGTCACTAGAGTTGAGCGAACACCTGGATGTTCGGGTTCGACGAGTTCGGCCGAACTTTCGAAAAATGTTCGGGTTCGGGATCCGAACTCGACCCGAACTTCATCCCGAACCCGAACCCCATAGAAGTCAATGGGGACCCGAACTTTTGGGCACTAAAAAGGCTGTAAAACACACCCGGAAAGGGCTAGAGGGCTGCAAAAGGCAGCAAAATGTAGTTAAATCCCCTGCAAACAAATGTAGATAGGGAAATGATGAGTTAACATAAAATAAATAAAAATTAAACAATATTAATTGGAGTGAGGTCCCATAGCACAGAATCAGGCTTCAAGTCACCCACCAATGGAGAAGGTCACTTACTATTATTTTGACCACAGCACCCAGACAAAGGAGAGGTCCCACAGCAGAGAACCAGGCATCATATCACCCCACCACAGGAGTAGGCCACCATTTAGTTACTTTGACCCCTACACCCAGACGGAGGAGAGAGGTTACACAGCAGAGAATCAGGCATCATATCAACCACCACAGGAGAAGCCACCATTTAGTTGCTTTGACCCCTGCACCCAGGAAGAGGAGAGAGGCCCCACAGCACATATTCTGGCATCATATCAGCCACCACAGGAGAAGCCACCATTGAGTTACTTTGACCCCTGCACCCAGGAAGAGGAGAGGCCCTACAGCACATATTCTGGCATCATATCAGCCACCACAGGAGAAGCCACCATTGAGTTACTTTGACCCCTGCACCCAGGAAGAGGAGAGAGGCCCACAGCACATATTCTGGCATCATATCAGCCACCACAGGAGAAGCCACCATTGAGTTACTTTGACCCCGCACCCAGGAAGAGGAGAGGCACCACAGCACATATTCTGGCATCATATCACCCACCACAGGAGTAGGCCACCATTTAGTTACTTTGACCCCTACACCCAGACGGAGGAGAGAGGTTACACAGCAGAGAATCAGGCATTTAGATCACCCACCACAGGAGTAGGCCACCATTGAATCAGACCCCGGCAAGCCATGTCAGATGGCACAAGCATCAGCTTTATATCCAATCAGCACAGGAGAGAGGCGACTTTGAAAGACTTTGGCCTACACCCAGATGGAGGAGAGAGGTTTCACAGCAGAGAATCAGGCATCATATCAACCACCACAGGAGAAGCCACCATTTAGTTACTTTGACCCCTGCACCTAGGAAGAGAGAGAGGCCCCACAGCACATATTCTGGCATCATATCAGCCACCACAGGAGAAGCCACCATTGAGTTACTTTGACCCCGCACCCAGGAAGAGGAGAGAGGCCCCACAGCACATATTCTGGCATCATACTAACCACCACGGAGAAGCCACCATTGAGTTACTTTGACCCCTGCACCCAGGAAGAGAGAGGCCCCACAGCACATATTCTGGCATCATATCAGCCACCACAGGAGAAGCCACCATTGAGTTACTTGACCCTGCACCCAGGAAGAGGAGAGAGGCACCACAGCACATATTCAGGCATCATATCACACACCACAGGAGAAGGCCTCTTTCAGTGATTTAGGCCTTTGGACCCAGACAGAGGAGAGAGGCACCACAGCACATATTCTGGCATCATATCAGCCACCACAGGAGAAGCCACCATTGAGTTACTTTGACCCTGCACCCAGGAAGAGGAGAGGCCCCACAGCACATATTCTGGCATCATACTAACACCACAGGAGAAGCCACCATTGAGTTGCTTTGACCCCTGCACCCAGGAGAGGAGAGAGGCACCTAGCACATATTCTGGCATCATATCAGCCACCACAGGAGAAGCCACCATTGAGTTACTTTGACCCCTACCCAGGAAGAGGAGAGAGGCACCACAGCACATATTCTGGCATCATATCAGCCACCACAGGAGAAGCCACCATTGAGTTACTTTGACCCCTGCACCCAGGAAGAGGAGAGAGGCCCCACAGCACATATTCTGGCATCATATCAGCCACCACAGGAGAAGCCACCATTGAGTTACTTTGACCCTCGCAGGAAGGAGGAGAGGCACCACAGCACATATTCTGGCATCATATCACCACCACAGGAGAGGCCTCTTTCAGTGATTTAGGCCTTTGGACCCAGACAGAGGAGAGAGGCACCACAGCACATATTCTGGCATCATATCAGCCACCACAGGAGAAGCCACCATTGAGTTACTTTGACCCCTGCACCCAGGAAGAGGAGAGGCCCCTGGCACATATTCTGGCATCATATCACCCACCACAGGAGTAGGCCACCATTTAGTTACTTTGACCCCTACACCCAGACGGAGGAGAGAGGTTACAGCAGAGAATCAGGCATTTAGATCACCCACCACAGGAGTAGGCCTCCATTGAATCAGACCCCGGCAACCATGTCAGATGGCACAAGCATCAGCTTTATATCAATCAGCACAGGAGAAGGCGACTTTGAAAGACTTTGACCCCTACACCCAGATGGAGGAGAGAGGTTTCACAGCAGAGAATCAGGCATCATATCAACCACCACAGGAGAAGCCACCATTTAGTTACTTTGACCCCTGCACCCAGGAAGAGGAGAGGCCCCACAGCACATATTCTGGCATCATATCAGCCACCACAGGAGAAGCCACCATTGAGTTACTTTGACCCCTGCACCCAGGAGAGAGGAGAGAGGCCCCACAGCACATATTCTGGCATCATACTAACCACCACAGGAGAAGCCACCATTGAGTTGCTGACCCCTGCACCCAGGAAGAGGAGAGAGGCCCCACAGCACATATTCTGGCATCATATCAGCCACCACAGGAGAAGCCACCATTGAGTTACTTTGACCCCGCACCCAGGAAGAGGAGAGAGGCACCACAGCACATATTCAGGCATCATATCACACCACAGGAGAAGGCCTCTTTCAGTGATTTAGGCCTTTGGACCCAGACAGAGGAGAGAGGCACCATAGCACATATTCTGGCATCATATCAGCCACCACAGGAGAAGCCACCATTGAGTTACTTTGACCCCTGCACCCAGGAAGAGGAGAGAGGCCCCACAGCATATTCTGGCATCATACTAACCACCACAGGAGAAGCCACCATTGAGTTACTTTGACCCTGCACCCAGGAAGAGGGAGAGGCACCACAGCACATATTCTGGCATCATATCAGCCACCACAGGAGAAGCCACCATTGAGTTACTTTGACCCCGCACCCAGGAAGAGGAGAGAGGCACCACAGCATATTCAGGCATCATATCACACACCCACAGGAGAAGGCCTCTTTCAGTGATTTAGGCCTTTGGACCCAGACAGAGGGAGAGGCACCACAGCACATATTCTGGCATCATATCAGCCACCACAGGAGAAGCCACCATTGAGTTGCTTTGACCCCTACCCAGGAAGAGGAGAGAGGCCCCACAGCACATATTCTGGCATCATACTAACCACCACAGGAGAAGCCACCATTGAGTTATTTGGCCCCTACCCAGGACAGAGGAGAGAGGCACCACAGCACATATTCAGGCATCATATCACACACCACAGGAGAAGGCCTCTTTCAGTGATTTAGGCCTTTGGACCCAGAAGAGGAGAGAGGCACCACAGCACATATTCTGGCATCATATCAGCCACCACAGGAGAAGCCACCATTGAGTTACCCTGACCCTGCACCCAGGAGGAAGAGGAGAGAGGCCCCGCAGCACATGATTCTGGCATCATACTAGCCACCACAGGAGAAGCCACCATTGAGTTAGCTTTGAGCCCCTGCACCCGGGAAGGAAGAGGCACCACATGCACATATTCTGGCAGTGTATCCCAGCCACCACAGGAGGAAGCCACCATTGAGTTACTTTGACCCCCGCACCCAGGAAGGGAGAGGCCCCACAGCACATATTCAGGCATCATATCAGCCACCACAGGAGAAGGCCACCATTTCAGTGACTTTGGCCCCTTGCACCAGATCAGGAGAGGCTACCACAGCAGCACATATTCAGGCATCATATCAGCCACCACAGGAGTAGGCCACAATTTAGTTTATTTGACCCCTGCACCCAGGAAGAGGAAGAGGCCCCACAGCACATATTCTGGCATCATATCACACACCACAGGAGAAGGCCTCTTTCAGTGATTTAGGCCTTTGGACCCAGACAGAGGAGAGAGGTCCCACAGCAGAGAACCAGGCATCATATCACCCACCACAGGAGTAGGCCACCATTTAGTTACTTTGACCCCTACACCCAGACGGAGGAGAGAGGTTACACAGCAGAGAATCAGGCATTTAGATCACCCACCACAGGAGTAGGCCCCAATTTAATGGGACCCCGGCAGCCATGTCAGATGGCACAACCATCAGCTTCATATCAATCAGCACAGGAGAGACGACTTTGAAGACTTTGACCCCCTACACCCAGATGGAGGAGAGAGGTTTCACAGCAGAGAATCAGGCATCATATCAACCACCACAGGAGAAGCCACCATTTAGTTACTTTGACCCCTGCACCCAGGAAGAGGAGAGGCACCACAGCACATATTCTGGCATCATATCCCAGCCACCACAGGAGAAGCCACCATTGAGTTACTTTGACCCCTGCACCCAGGAAGAGGAGAGAGGCCCCACAGCACATATTCTGGCATCATATCAGCCACCACAGGAGAAGCCACCATTTAGTTACTTTGACCCCTTCACCCAAACAGAGGAGAGGTTCCACATCAGAGAATCAGGCATCATATCAACCACCACAGGAGTAGGCCACAATTTAGTTTATTTGACCCCTGCACCCAGGAAGAGGAGAGAGGCCCCACAGCACATATTCTGGCATCATATCACACACCACAGGAGAAGGCCTCTTTCAGTGATTTAGGCCTTTGGACCCAGACAGAGGAGAGAGGTCAGAGATTAGCTTCATATCCCCAGCACAGCAGAAGACCGCTTTATTTGACTTAGGCCTCAGCACCCAGACAGAAGACAGAGGTAGCATGGCAGAGGTTATGGCTTCATGTCACCCGTTAGTTTAACCGGCCACTTTCATCTGGTTAGGCCCCGGCGCCCAGACAGAGAAGAGTTTCATTCAACTGTGGGTTTCATAAAATTTGTATCAAATAAAGAAGTGGCCCGTAGCACAACAAGACATGTTTTAGGCAGTTAATAAGGACTACTCTGCACAAGGGAGGGACAGGTCCTGTGGGATCCATGCCTGGTTCATCTTTATGAAGGTCAGCTTGTCCACGTTGGCTGTGGACAGGCGGCTGCGCTTGTCAGTAATGACGCCCCCTGCCGTGCTGAATACGCGTTCAGATAAAGCGCTGGCCGCCGGGCAGGAAAGCACCTCAAGGCATAACATGCTAACTCTGGCCACGTGGACAATTTCGAAACCCAGTAGTTGAATGGGGCCGAACCATCCGTCAGGATGTGGAGGGTGTGCAGACATACTGTTCAACCATGTTAGTGAAATGCTGCCTCCTGCTAACACGTTCCGTATCAGGTGTCGGTGCAGATAGCTGTGGCGTGGAGACAAAACTTTTCCACATTTCTGCCATGCTAACCCTGCCCTCAGATGAGCTGGCCGTGACACAGCTGCGTTGGCGACCTCTTGCCACTCCTCTGCCTTCACCTTCCACCTGTTCCCCTGTGACATGTGGGAATGCTCTCAGAGCGCCTCTATCAGCGTGCGCTTGTACTCGCGCATCTTGCGGTCGCGCTCCAGTTCAGGAATTAAAGTGGGCACATTGTCTTTATACCGGGGATCCAGCAGGGTGGCCACCCAGTAGTCTGCACACGTTAAAGCGTGGGCAACTCTGCTGATCGTTGCGCAGGCATTGGAGCATATATTCGCTCATGTGGGCCAGGCTACCCATGGGTAAGGACAAGCTGTCCTCTGTGGGAGGCGTATCGTCATCGTCCACCGTATCCCCCAGCCACGCACCAGTGATGGGCCTGGGCTGCCACCCCGCTGTGAACTTGCGTCATCCTCGTCCCCCTCCACCTCCTCCTCCTCATCCTCCTCGTCCTCCAGTACAGTGCCTTGGCTGGCGACTTGTGAACCTGTCCTCTGCTGCTTAAACAAACCTCCCTCTGAGCCAATTCGAACAGACTGGCCCGAAAGTGTTAGAAGCGAGCCCTCATCCTCCTCCTCCTCCTCCACCTGGGCCACCTCCTCTAACATCATTGCCTAAGTGTTTTCTCAAGGAGACATAGAAGTGGTATTGTAACGCTGATAACAGTGTCATCGCCACTGGCCATGTTGGTGGAGTACTCGAAACAGCGCAGCAGGGCACACAGGTCTCGCATGGAGGCCCAATCATTGGTGGTGAAGTGGTGCTGTTCGGCAGTACGACTGGCCGAGGCGTGCTGCAGCTGAAACTCCACTATGGCCTGCTGCTGCTCGCACAGTCTCTCCAGCATGTGCAAGGTGGAGTTCCACCGGGTGGAGCACGTCGCATATGAGGCGGTGGCGGGAAGGCCGAAGTTCCGCTGTAAGCGCAGACAGGCGAGCAGCGGCAGGATGTGAGCGGCGGAGCGCGCACAGGCGGCCCGCACTTTATGCAGCAGCTCTGACATGTTGGGGTAGTGGTGAATGAACCTCTGCACCACCAAGTTCAGCACATGCGCCAGGCAAGGGATGTGCGTCAAACCGGCTAGTCCCAGAGCTGCCACGAGATTTCGCCCATTATCGCATACCACCAGGCCTGGCTTGAGGCCCACCGGCAGAAACCACTCGTCGGTCTGTTGTTCAATACCCCGCCACAACTCCTGCGCGCTGTGGGGCCTGTCCCCCAAACATATGAGTTTCAGAATGGCCTGCTGACGTTTACCCGGGCTGTGCTGAAGTTGGTGGTGAAGGTGTGTGGCTGACCGGATGAGCTGGTGGAAGCAGTGGAGGAGGAAGCCGAGTAGGAGGAGGAGGCTACAGGAGGCAGAGAATGATGCCCTGCGATCCTAGGGGCGGAAGGACGTGCGCCAAGGAACTGTCCGCCGGGGGCCCAGCCGCCACTACATTCATCCAGTGTGCAGTTAGTGAGATATAGCGTCCCTGGCCGTGCTTACTGGTCCACGTATCTGTGGTTAGGTGGACCTTGCCACAAATGGCGTTGCGCAGTGCACACTTGATTTTATCGGACACTTGCATGTGCAGGGAAGGCACGGCTGTCTTGGAGAAGTAGTGGCGGCTGGGAACCACATACTGCGGGACAGCCATGGCCATCAGCTGTTTGAAGCTGTCTGTGTCCACCAGCCGGAATGACAGCATTTCAAAGGCCAGCAGTTTAGAAATGCTGGCGTTCAGGCCAAGGGCTCGAGGGTGACTCGGGAATTTGCGCTTCCTCTCTAAGGTTTGAGATATTGAGAGCTGAACGCTGCTGTGTGATATAGTGGAGACGCTAGTTGACGGTGGCGGTGGTGGTGGTGTCGGTGGCACATCCTCTGTTTGCTGCTCGGCAGGTGGCAACATTCCTCTCGGCGGAAGCCGAGGCAGCAGCGGTAGAGGGAGCAGGGGAGCCTCAGCGAGTGCCTGGTTTTTAAGGTGTGTACCCCACTGCAGTTCATGCTTTGCATGTAGATGCCTGGTCATGCAGGTTGTGCTGAGGTTCAGAACGTTAATGCCTCGCCTCAGGCTCTGATGGCAGAGCGTGCAAGTCACTCGGGTCTTGTCGGTAGGACATTGTTTAAAGAAGTGCCATGCCAGGGAACTCTTTGAAGCTGCCTTTGTGGGGCTGGGTCCCTGTTGGCGATGTCCAGTAGCAGAGCGAACTCTGGGGCGGCGGCTCGTCTGCTGGCCCCCTGCTCCCTCTTTGGCTTCGCTGTTGTCTCGGTCTCACCACTACCTCTTCCTCTGAACTGTGAAAGTCATCGCCCACGACCTTCAGTCCATGTGGGGTCTAAGACCTCATCGTCCTCTGCATCGTCTTCCACCCAGTCTCCCTCCCTGACCTCCTCCTGTTCAGTCTGCACACTGCAAAGAGCGCGGCAGTGGGCACCTGTGTTTCGTCATCATCAGAGACGTGCGGACTCCGATGAGGTGGTATTCCCATGTCCTCTTCATCTGGAGACATAAGTGGTTGTGCGTCAGTGCATGGTATGTCTTCCTCCACTGGGGAAGGGGCTAGGTGGGCGCCCTGGGAAACCCTGGAAGCAGAGTCTTCAAACAGAAGAAGAGACTGCTGCATAACTTGTGGCTCAGACCGTTTCCCTGATATGCTTGGGGGTGATGTGACAGACTGATGGGCTTGGTTTTCAGGTGCCACCTGTGCGCTTTCCGCAGAAGACTGGGTGGAAGACCATGTGGTGAACGTGCTGGAAGCACTGTCGGCCACCAATCGATTAATGCCTGTACCTGCTCAGGCCTTACCATCCTAAGAGCGGCATTGGGCCCCACGAGATATTGCGGTACATTCTGCCGGCTAGTTGAGGGAGTTCGTTCCCTACTGTGTGCGCCTGGGGCCGAGCGGCCACGTCCTCTACCAGCAACAGAGGCTCCACGGACACCACCACGACCGCGTCCTCGTCCCTTAATAGTATTTTTCTTCATTGTTGCGATTCAACTCGCACCACAATGAAATATATTATTTTTATAAGCAAAATCCCCTCACTGGAATACTTTCAGTCTTTTGACTGTATGGATTACAGATGGAATGACTGTTATATGTGAGTACCGCTTTCTTTGACAGATTCTAGTATGGGTACATATATGTTTTCCCAACCCCAGCACATTAATTTGCTAATTCCAGATGTATGAAGCATAGGCCTAACTGTATCTAGTATATTGAACGCCAGATAAACTAACTTGGCCTTTTTAAATAAAAAAAATTCCCTCACTGGAATACTTTCAGTCTTTTGACTGTATGGATTACAGATGGAATGACTTGTTATATGTGAGTACCGCTTTCTTTGACAGATTCTAGTATGGGTACATATATGTTTTCCCAACCCCAGCACATTAGTTTGCTAATTCCAGATGTATGAAACGCATGAGCCTAACTGTATCTAGTATATTGAGCGTCAGATAAACTAACTTGGCCTTTTTTAAATAAAAAAAATTCCCTCACTGGAATACTTTCAGTCTTTTGACTGTATGGATTACAGATGGAATGACTGTTATATGTGAGTACCGCTTTCTTTGACAGATTCTAGTATGGGTACATATATGTTTTCCCAACCCCAGCACATTAGTTTGCTAATTCCAGATGTATGAAAGCATGAGCCTAACTGTATCTAGTATATTGAGCGCCAGATAAACTAACTTGGCCTTTTTAAATAAAAAAATTCCCTCACTGGAATACTTTCAGTCTTTTGACTGTATGGATTACAGATGGAATGACTGTTATATGTGAGTACCGCTTTCTTTGACAGATTCTAGTATGGGTACATATATGTTTTCCCAACCCCAGCACATTAGTTTGCTAATTCCAGATGTATGAAAGCATGAGCCTAACTGTATCTAGTATATTGAACGCCAGATAAACTAACTTGGCCTTTTTTAAATAAAAAAATTCCCTCACTGGAATACTTTCAGTCTTTTGACTGTATGGATTACAGATGGAATGACTGTTATATGTGAGTACCGCTTTCTTTGACAGATTCTAGTATGGGTACATATATGTTTTCCCAACCCCAGCACATTAGTTTGCTAATTCCAGATGTATGAAACGCATGGCCTAACTGTATCTAGTATATTGAGCGCCAGATAAACTAACTTGGCCTTTTTAAATAAAAAAAATTCCCTCACTGGAATACTTTCAGTCTTTTGACTGTATGGATTACAGATGGAATGACTGTTATATGTGAGTACCGCTTTCTTTGACAGATTCTAGTATGGGTACATATATGTTTTCCCAACCCCAGCACATTAGTTTGCTAATTCCAGATGTATGAAACGCAGGCCTAACTGTATCTAGTATATTGAGCGCCAGATAAACTAACTTGGCCTTTTTAAATAAAAAAAAATTCCCTCACTGGAATACTTTCAGTCTTTTGACTGTATGGATTACAGATGGAATGACTGTTATATGTGAGTACCGCTTTCTTTGACAGATTCTAGTATGGGTACATATATGTTTTCCCAACCCCAGCACATTAGTTTGCTAATTCCAGATGTATGAAAGCATAGGCCTAACTGTATCTAGTATATTGAACGCCAGATAAACTAACTTGGCCTTTTTAAATAAAAAAAAATTCCCTCACTGGAATACTTTCAGTCTTTTGACTGTATGGATTACAGATGGAATGACTTTGTTATATGTGAGTACCGCTTTCTTTGACAGATTCTAGTATGGGTACATATATGTTTTCCCAACCCCAGCACATTAGTTTGCTAATTCCAGATGTATGAAAGCATGAGCCTAACTGTATCTAGTATATTGAGCGCCAGATAAACTAACTTGGCCTTTTTAAATAAAAAAATTCCCTCACTGGAATACTTTCAGTCTTTTGACTGTATGGATTACAGATGGAATGACTGTTATATGTGAGTACCGCTTTCTTTGACAGATTCTAGTATGGGTACATATATGTTTTCCCAACCCCAGCACATTAGTTTGCTAATTCCAGATGTATGAAACGCATGAGCCTAACTGTATCTAGTATATTGAACGCCAGATAAACTAACTTGGCCTTTTTTAAATAAAAAAAATTCCCTCACTGGAATACTTTCAGTCTTTTGACTGTATGGATTACAGATGGAATGACTGTTATATGTGAGTACCGCTTTCTTTGACAGATTCTAGTATGGGTACATATATGTTTTCCCAACCCCAGCACATTAATTTGCTAATTCCAGATGTATGAAGCATGAGGCCTAACTGTATCTAGTATATTGAGCATCAGATAAACTAACTTGGCCTTTTTAAATAAAAAAATTCCCTCACTGGAATACTTTCAGTCTTTTGACTGTATGGATTACAGATGGAATGACTGTTATATGTGAGTACCGCTTTCTTTGACAGATTCTAGTATGGGTACATATATGTTTTCCCAACCCCAGCACATTAATTTGCTAATTCCAGATGTATGAAAGCATGAGGCCTAACTGTATCTAGTATATTGAACGCCAGATAAACTAACTTGGCCTTTTTAAATAAAAAAAAATTCCCTCACTGGAATACTTTCATGGCTTTTGACTGTATGGATTACAGGTGGACTGGTATTAGTAGGGGTGACACAAGCACACCCAAGTCCCTGATGTAGGATTTCTATGGCACAGACCACTATTACAAGTGATTAATGGACGTTGGGAGAGATTGTGCTGCAGCACTAGTCCCAAGATGGCCGCCGCCTATCAGCCCAGTAACATGTGCCACAAAATGGTCTGCACAACCTTTAAAAAAATAGCCTTGGACTGTGCTGCTAAATCGCTATTGGTCTGAATCCCAGGTGTAGATGTCTGACTTGTTTGGAGCTTTGGAATGCACACTGTGGCAGCTTCTGCTGCAGCACTACAAGTCGCAAAATGGCGACGGCGGTCAGCCCAGGTACATGTGGATGGAAAAATCACTCTGGCCACTCTAAAAATAGCCAATCCCTATCAAAAAAGCAGCTCAGCTGCAGTTGTTCAGATGAATCACAGGTGGAGGAGAGAAATTTGCTTCCAGTTATTCAATTATCCCTGCCTATTCTCGCCCTAGCATCAGCTGCGTCTATCCCTGTTCTATTCACATCGGGAGTGAGCACGTCCCGACGTGCGCACAAGCTTATAAAGAGGCTGAGTCACATGCTGCACTCGGCCAATCACAGCCTTGCCAATAGTAGGCATGGCTGCGATGGCATCTTAGGGCAAGTAGTATGATGCATGTTGATTGGCTGCTTTGCAGCCTTTCAAAATGCGCCTAAATACATGCCGAACGACGAACCCGAACCCAAACTTTTTTGAAAATGCTCGAACTGTTCGCTCAACACTAGTGGTCACTAAGGGGTTAACCCCATATAGAATGCTCAGTTCTAGGCGCTTAGAATCAACTCTTCAGCTGGTTCATTGACACAAAACAAGAGGGGTATGGTTAATTAACTGCTGAATCTCTACATCTCTAGCTCTTCTGGAAGTGCAAGCCTCCCATTTTCTCCCCCCGCCCCCCAAGTACCACTACTGTGTCCCCCGTAGCCTGATCAATAGGGAGCTATGATGGATCATGAGGTCTTATGTCTTCTTGTAACGATCCCTATTCTTGGGTCACGTCACGGGAGTGAATTATCCTAGCGAGCTCATCAATTTACCACATAAATTTCTGCTCACCTACTCTAGATTATGGAATTATGCTAAATTACTTCCCTAGATTTCTAACACTCCAATATTTCATATCACAATTGCTACCACCACCTATACTATTAGGCAATAGGGGCCTATATTCACAGATTCTCTCAACCCAAACTAAACATTGTAACACCAGTTGACTATACCGGACCTAAAATCCCCTGAATCACTATCGGTAATGTTATTCTCTTCGGAAGAGCAAGTTCTATAAGACAATAAGGAAGAGACTTATCAATTCTTACAGTTAATACACAATAGTGCAGTGCAATACAAAAATAAATTCTCAGATAAAAGATAAAAATAAAAATATATGTGCAATAACCATGCTGTACACAGATAAAATGAAAGGGATAAAATACAGAATATTAGCTTGCTGAGATGCAGCAGTTATAGTCCAGCTATGGGACAGCTGAGAATACAGGCAGTCACTCCAAGCTATATTAATCACCAAATGGCTGACAATGACCTGTTCCCAACCACCCATTTTTATCCCCCCTCAGCCAAGGGGTGGGCTGTGAAGAAACCTACCTCCCTTTAGGTCTGGCCTTCTGGGAATTCTGACATTATTCAGGTTTTGCCCCTCCTTCCCAAATGGCCAACCAATGTGGCAATATGAATCCAGGCTATTTCTCGCAGTATGACAGGGACTGTGGGAAATGCCTCCTGTACAGTATAGTGTGTCTAGACTCTCTGCGAAGCCCATGTCAGGCTGAACACAATTACTAGGGTTCTGAAGATGTGGGTTCTATGAGGATGGAGTTATGGCTTCTGATACTGTTTCATCCACCTACTTAATGACTTAGACTACCTGCTGGGTTAGCAGCCTGTCTGTGGTTGCCCCTAATTTTAAGTGTTTTCTTCCAGGCCTTCAGTATTATGCCCATATGGCTTGTAATTAGCAGGTCAGTGCTGAATGGAGTACTTCCTTCGAGAATGTGTAGTGTTTCACTCCTGCATAGACTGTCCGGCATAATAGGGGTACAATTAGCATAAGGTCTAGATCACAAGACACTGACATACAATCAGCTATCGATAATACAAATTCCGGAAAATCTAAAATCTATCTATCTATCTATCTATCTATCTATCTATCTATCTATCTATCTATCTCTCTCAGATTTCGTTACACTTCTTTTGCTGCTTCTAGAGAAAAGAATGGAATAAATGTATAGATTTATCAAATCAGATATTTCTCAAATCATGGTAGTTATACAAAGGGTCAAAGAATTGGAGACCAGAGCTGTCCAATGTGAAAGAGAAGAAACAGCTGCTTCCAAAGCCACCTCGTATCGAGTCCACCATCACCCTCTCCTTGACAAAAGTTGATGAGTTGAAAAAGGAGCTGTTAGAGGAGACAACTTAGTGCCATTTTTGGCATAAGATTTACCAAGCAACCCTGGATTTCAACTTTCCTATGTACCTTGCTTTCATTGAAAGTCGAAAGAGATCATTGGCTGAGCTTAACAGTACCTAAAGAAAATAAACAACTACATCCAACCACTGCCAAATATCTACATTATCAGACTAAAGAAAAAATACTCCAAGCATTCTGCTGACAACATTACCATTGTGGACTGGGGACACTGTGTGCTGAAATTCCAGGAATTCTCTGCAGCCTTGTCTGCTAGAGGAAATCTATTCTCCCCCATCTAAAAGTATTTGTTACACCATAATATCTGATTTCAACTACAGTATAATACCCTGCCACAATCACAGGAAATAGCTGGTTAACTGTATACACTGACCCAAAAGCTGCAAGAGCCCACTTCAAGAAAAATAAACCAGTTGGATAGAAAAAGCATCTTTAGTTCCTTCTAACTTCAGCTCTTCTCCCTGTTCATAATTAAAAGGGTTTTCTAGGCTCCTGATAATGATTATCTATCCTCAGGGTAGGTCATTAACATCCTATTGGTGAGGGTCCAACACCCTGCCCCACCACTGATATGCTGTTCCCTGCAGCGTCTGGTGCTCGAACTAGCTCTTGAATAGAGCAGGAAACAGACAGCTCCATTTAAAGTGTAGTGGCCATTCTGGGTTATCACAGCTCATCTCCCATTGAAGTCGATAGGCAATGCATATCTCTCTGCTCCTTTGAATCAGGTAGTGCAGCCGTTGAAAAAACTGTTCCATCAAGTATCCCCCCAGTCTCACCAGAGCTCAGTGACAGGCCAGCATCAGGAGGTTCTGTGTGGGCAGAGGAAACATAGCCTTCCACCCCCCCCCCCCACCCCCCAGCCTTTGCCTGCACTTGCTCTAGGCTGCAATGCCCAAACATCAGACTGGGTGACTGGGCCTTCTGCTACATCTGACCTACAGGCTCTGACCTCAGCTGCCAGACTGCTGAAGCTCCCAGGACCTTCCTATTAAAGCAGCTGGTAAGTCCATCTAGTAAGAAGCATGCAGCAGTGTCTGTGGAAGAGGGGGTGCAGGGCTGCTGGGGTCACACTCTCATTGTAGCAGCCCCACACTGCCCTCAAGTACTGATGGTCACTGACACTGGCCCTAGTCAAACTAATAAAGAAAACATTGCTTAGGTGGTCTGTATTGTTAATGAGAGGGGGGGGGGCTCTACTTGTATGAGCGTTTAATAGAACAGGTTCTGTAGACATCTATGCAGAATCAGCTGACGACAGTGTAAAAGGAGTGTGCTTCTTCTTGACGCTAACATCGATCTGTAATGCTGAGTTCATACTTCAGTTGTTTGGACAGTTTTGGCCCCATGACTGCCCAAATAAGTGAAGTGTGCAGTGATTCTAATAGCTAATCAAAACACAACCTCTTAGCACATGTACGACGTGTACTATTATAGTTCCTCTAAAAAAAAAAGAAGGTCCTTTCAACCTATCTACGTCTTTTTAACATGTGCCAATTAGTATAAAACTTCATATTTATTTATGTACTTCTTACAATTATTTTATCAGAATTGCAACATACGGAACACACTGTAACATTTAAAAATTCTCAGGGGTGTCAAGCTGAGTATTGCTCCATAATCTAAACCCTGATAATCTGCTTATTTAGCAGTGTATTCAAAGTGCAGGTGTTCGTGTATTGAACACTTGCTATCACAGTGCACCCTCTGGCATCCAAATACATATACTGTGTCACTGACTGTTTATAGGAGCTTTTGATTGCTCCGTATAATGGAGCCTTGCTTTAGGTCTATTTCCTCAGGACGCTCCTAGATATCTATGTGTTGACGTATTGAGGCACTTACTGCCAAGTTAGATGCTCTGTCATCCATTTACATCAAATTAACACTGGGTGTTTGTAAGAGCTTTATTTTGCTCTATACTGCAGAGCTCTGCCATAAGATTGCCTGACCAACACACTCCTGGATGTCAATGTGTTAATATGTTTAGATTTTTTCCAGTGCACTGTCCGGTGACAATTAACTCTCCTTTCTAGGAGCTCCCTGCCCGACTACCGCTGTACTAAAAATGTTTACACACATACCCAAAATCCTCGCATGCCGAAATGTTTCGCTGGTAACCCAGCGTCTTCAGGGGATGATTGCAGGTACATGGGCTGGGGGCGGTGAACACTATTTAAATCCTCAGTATGGTTTGACGTCTAATTGATGACCTATCGCATTATTACCTGGATGTTGTAACATACTGCGTTGCCCAATCAACATCTCTAAAAGGCTTGCCTGCTTGCTGGCCGGGACCCTCCCTCTCACTGATGTCATGCTTCTGAGGGGAGTGTCTGCGCATGCGCGCCCTCTTTGAAAATTATTCTCCTCTCCTTTTCAGGAGGTACAGTGCACGTGTGCCAACTTCATAGATGAGGCCCTTCCTCTCACTCGTGTCAGGACTGTTTCCGTACTATGGAATATCGGTGCGTGCGCGCCTTCATTGAAAAATTCTCTCTCTTTCATAGGGGGCACAGCACATGCGTGCCAACTTCATAGGACATTTGCATAGTAATCATGCTATACTGGTATTACTTGTGGATGATCGATTCTAGAAGGTGTTCTATAAAATAAAGAGCATGGAAACCTATTATGCCCATGATCAAGTCATATATGTGTATATATCATAAGGACCAGAAATTAGATCTCAAGTATATGGATTACATCTCCCACTATTCATTATTAAAGGATGTTATCATAAGTAGGTATTCTCAAAATGTATATCCTCATTAATGATCTTCATATATATCTATGAGACCATTTCGAGGAGTCATCTTCTCTTATAGATACATGGTAAGAATACTGTAATACTGTAAAAAGTACACCTCTTATTTTCTTGCCACCTTTCATATACATTCACTTCTAGGATGTCAATAATGTCTTGTCTGCTCTCCATTATCTCCAGGAGGCACACAATAAGTTGGAAACGCGAGCGTCCAGCACAATTCCAGATACAATCCAGATAGTGGTAAGTTTTTTCTTTTTCTTCTTTTTTTATATATTAATTATTACATATTTTTCTGTAATATTGGAGTAAACCCCTCACAGTTTTACGTTCCTATTATCAATCTTCTATTTAAATCTATTGCTTCTAAACTTTTCACCACCAAGCATTGACGCCAAAAAATAGTGACTGCCTATACAGTTCCCAAAGAAATTAGGCAAAGGTAAACCCCTTATTTATTTTCATTGGTGAAAGAGATTTTAGGCGATATTTCCACTTTGCCTCTTCCTGTTGCAATCTACTGTCTATATCCCTTTTCTGGGGCCTCCTTTTACTTTCTGTATCCCCCATATTTTTAGACCTGATGGACTACCTTTGTGGTAGTTTTTAATATGTCTCGATAACGGTGTATCTTCATTCGTATTGAGGGCACTGAGATGTTTTGATATTCCTCTCCTCAATTCCTAAATAGTTTTTCCAATGTATAATTTCTCACATTCACATTGAATCGCATTCACCACCCCTGTGGTCTTGCAGTTGATATAGTCTTTAATGACATATGTCTTGCCATCTAATGGGTTTGTGAATTGTTTTTAAGTTGAGATATATTTACAGAAAGTTCACCCTCTGCAGGGGTTGTCAACCATGTTTTAATACTTTTATGTTGCCTCTGAAAGTGGCTATGTACCACCATCTCCTTTAAATTTTTCCCTCTTCTATATGTTATGGAGGGATTTTTTGGAATTACTTATCTCAGATCATTGTGTGCCCTCAAAATATGCCAATGTCGTCTCAGAATTTCATACACTTTTATGTGTTGCAGATCATAGGTCCCAATACACCGTATTATTTTCTAATTTTTTGCTTCTCTTTTCTGAAAAAAATCTTCTCTATTTATATTCTTGGCCCTATTATAGGCTCGATTTAGTACTTTTTTCAGGTAACCTCCAGTATAAATCTTTGATAGAGAATCTTACTTTACCGGAATGCCTTTTTTGAGGGGCTGCAGGTGGAAGCTTTCCCAATGGAGGAAGCTATTGGTAGATGTTGGCTTTCTATCCGTGGAGATCCTCCCATCCTCTCCAAGGTGTATTTGTAAGTCCAGGAAATTCAGATTCTTTTTTTGGATCTCAACAGTAAAAGACAAGCCTAGATCGTTACTGTTGAGATTCTGTGTGAGTTGTAAAAATTCTGTGTCAGTGCCATTCCAAAAAATTAAAATATCATTGATATAACGCCCCAAAAAAATGTGATCCGTGTATTGTTTATTGTGTTCCGTGAAAACATATTTGTCTTCCCACCAACCTAAAAATAAATTAGCAAAATTCCGTGCACAAACCGTGCCCATAGCGGTGCCATTCTCCTGCAAATAATATTGTCCATCAAATATAAAAAAATTGTGCGTCAGAAGTAATTGTAAAAGTGTAATCACAAAATTATTGTGCTCATAGAATTGAGTGCCTTTGGTGTAAGGATAGTGTCTCACTTCTTTGATACCTAGATCATGCTGTATGCTAGTATATAATGCCTCAATGTCTAGGCTAGCTATTAGAGTGTTGTCATTGACATGTATATCTTTCAGTTTTATCACCGTGTCAATTGTATCCTTCAGAAAGGACGGAAGGGTCTCCACAAAAGGTCTAATCATAGCGTCCACATAAGTACTGATGCCCTCGCACAAATTATTATTATGAGGCAATCGGTCTACCTGATATATGAACTCGTTTTTGTGAACCTTGGGTAGGGTCGTAAAAAGGTAGAAATGGTAGGATGTGGTTTATGAAAAACTTTAAATTCCTCTTTTGTGATTACATTTTTTTCTTTTGCTCTTGTTAAAAAAAATTCAGTTCCTTGTTTTATTTCTCTGTCGGATTACCGTCTAGTTTTTTGTAAATGATATTATCATCAAGTAATCTCATCACCATAGATACATAGTCTTCTTGGTCCATCAGTACTACGTTTCCTCCTTTATCAGAAGGTTTTATGACTAAGTCATATCTTTTAGTTAATTCCTCAATAGCCTTCCCATCCTCCATGGTCAGATTTCCACCCACTTCCCCCCATTTACTTCTTATTTTTGTAGGTCGTTGGTTACCAAATCAACGAAAGTCTCAATATTGGCATATCCTGAGAAAGGAGGTGTGTACCTTGATCTGGGACATATACTAGAAAATGGTGCCTCTTGTTTCAAAAATCTCACCTGCTCCCTCTCTGGAGAGTGTCTCTAGGGCCTCTATTTCTCTCCTATTCATTTCTCCACTTTTTTCTTCCTTAATTTTAAATTCTTTTTGCAATGCTAATTTCCTAGCGAAAAGATCTTTGACCCACGTGAAACAATTAAAACCAGGTGTGGGGGTATAAGAAAGACTTTTACATATCAAGGTTTCGTGTTCGGATTCTAAATTTACTTTTGATAACTTTATAATCTGCATAAATGAGTCAGAATTTAGGCTTTTTGATTGCACCCCCATTTGTCTCAATATCTCAGCGGGATACCCGGTATTAAAAAAGGAGAGGGAGAGGGGAGATTGGAGATCATTGTTTGGGGCGTATTTTCCTGGGTACCTTGTCCCAATGTTGGCATAGAGGCAGACTGTGTACATGATAATGATTGTCGTGTATTGGTATTTTGAATATTTCCCTTTTGATGTTGATTTTGACCCTGATATTGATTTGATTGTCTTGTACTGTTGAGATACAGAAATAGAATAGTAATTTCCTGGACCTACAAATACACCTTGGAGAGGATCGGAGGATCTCCACAGAGGTTTATAGAAAGCCAACATCTAACAATAGCTTCCTCCATTGGGAAAGCTTCCACCTGCAGCCCCTCAAAAAAGGCATTCCAGTAGGCCAATACTCAAGGGCCAAACGAAATTGTACAAACCAAAAGACATTTGAAAAAGAAAGTAAGATTCTCTATCAAAGATTTATAGCGAGAGGTTATCCGAAAAAGGTACTACATCGAGCCTATAATAGGGCCAAGAATATAAATAGAGAAGATTTATTTCAGAAAAGAGAACCAAAAAATGAGAAAATAATACGGTGTATTGGGACCTATGATCTGCAATACAAAAAAGACGACATTGGCATATTTTGAGGGTAGACAATGATCTGAGAGAAGTAATTCCAAAAAATCCCTCTATGACATATAGAAGAGGGAAAAATTTAAAGGAGATGGTGGTACATAGCCACTTTCAGAGGCAACATAAAAGTATTAAAACATGGTTGACAACCCCTGCGGAGGGTGTACTTTCTGTAAACATATGTCAACTAAATAAGAATTCACAAACCCATGCGATGGCAAGACATATGTCATTAAAGACTATATCAACTGCAAGACCACAGTGGTGGTGTATGTGATTCAATGTGAATGTGAGAAATTATACATTGGAAAAACTATTCAGAAATTGAGGAGAAGAATATCAAAACATCTCAGTGCCCTCAATACGAATGAAGATACACAGTTAAAGTAAAAGGAGGCCCCATACAAGGGGATATAGACAGTAGATTGCAACAGGAAGAAGCAAAGTGGATATATCGCCTAAAATCTCTTTCACCAATGGGAATAAATGAGAGGTTTACCTTTTCTTCGTTTCTTTGGGAACTGTATAGGCAGTCACTATTTTTCAGCGTCAATGCTTAGTGCTGAAAAGTTTAGAAGCAATAGATCTAAAAAGAAGATAAAAAGAAGAGTGATAATAGGATCATTAAACTGTTAGGGATAATACCAGATAGAGAGACAATTTTTCAAAGAGGGCGCGCACGCATGGCTATTCTATAGTACGGAGACAGTCCTGACACCAGTGAGAGTAAGGGCCTCGTCTATGAAGTTGGCACGCATGCGCTTTACCTCCTGAAAAGCAGAGGAGAAACATTTTCAAAGAGGGCGCGCATGCGCAGACACTCCCCAGTATGGAGACAGTCAGAAGCATGACATCAGTGAGAGCGATGGCCGCGGCAAGCAGGTGAGCCTTTTAGAGATGTTGATTGGGCAACGCAGTACGTTACAACATCCAGGTAATGATGCGATAGGTCGTCAATAAGACGTCAAGCCCCCAGCACACGTACCTGCAATCATCCCCTGAAGACGCTGGGTTACCAGCGAAACATGTCGGCATGCAGGGATATTGTGTATGTGTGAAAACGTTTTTAGTACAGCGGTAGTCGAGCTGGGAGCTTGTAGAAAGGAGAGTTAATTGTCGAAAAACATAATCGGACCCTGGACAGTGCCCTGGAAAAAATCAAAACATATTAACACATTGACATCCAGGAGTGTGTTGGTCAGGCAGTCTTATGGCAGAGCTCTGCATTATAGAGCAATATAAAGCTCTTACAAACAATCAGTGGTAACTGGATGTAAATGGATGACAGAGCATCTAACGTGGCAGTAAGTACCTGAATACATCAACACATGGATATTTAGGAGCGTGCTGAGGAAATAGACCTAAAGCAAGGCTCCATTATACGGAGCAATCAAAAGCTCCTATAAACAGTCAGTGACACAGTATATGTATTTGGATGCCAGAGGGTGCACTGTGATAGCAAGTGTTCAATACATGAATACCTGCACTTTGAATACACTGCTAAATAAGCAGATTATCAGGGTTTAGAGTATGGAGCAATACTCAGCCTGACACCCATGAGAATTCTAAATGTCACAGTATGTTCAATAGTGATGTCGCAAACATAAAATTTTCCGTTCGCGAAAAGCGGCGAACTTCCGCAAATGTTCGTGAACGGGCGAACCGGGCGAACCGCCATAGCCTTCAATAGGCAGGCAAATTTTAAAACCCACAGGGACTCTTTCTGGACACAATAGTGATGGAAAAGTTGTTTCAAGCAGACTAACACCTGGGCTGTGGCATGCTGGAGGGGGATCCATGGCAAAACTCCCATGGAAAATTACGTAGTGGACGCAGAGTCGGGTTTTAATCCATAAAGGGCATAAATCAACTAGCATTCCTAAATTGTTCGGAATAACATGCTTTAAAACATCCAGTGTGTGTATACAATCAGGTATGATGTTGTATCGATCAGGTAGTGTAAGGGTTACGCCCGCTTCACAGACATTGACAGACCAAACTCCCCTTTTAATGCACCGCAAACAACCGCAAACAGTCCATTTGCACAACCGCAAACTCCCCATTTGCACAAGGTTGGATACCAAGCTAGCCACGTCCCGGTGATGTCAGTGATGTCATTGAAGGTTTCTTCCTCCACCCAGCCTCGTACAACACCAAGGGTCCCCGAAAGGTGAATTGAATTGATTTTTCGAACGGGGAGATGGTTAAAAAAACGCTGGCTCCCTCCCCTTTGTTTTTATCCACGGTCACTGCGTCTGCGCCGTGCAATTTACTGTCACTGTTTACTGTGAGGAGTGTCTTAACTAGTACTATTCCTATCAGTTTAATCCCTGTTACGTCCCATATCAGGGATTGCTTTTACTGAAAAAAAATTTAGGCCGGGTACCTTCGACTGCCTTCACAGTGACAGACCAAACTCTCATACACCAAACTGAATTGATTTTAGGAACCGGGAGATGGAAAAAGCAGCTTGGTCGGTCCTCTTACTGCCAAATTGAGGCCCTGCGCGTGCACAGACCAATGTGCTGTGACACCCTATATGAGTGGTGTCTTAACTAGTACTATTCCTATCAGTTTAATCCCTGTTACGGACCCTATCCGGGGACGTGTGTCGAATTGGTTAACCATTGTCGAATTAACGAACCATTACAACATCATGAAATAATTTAGTTCTGAGCTCTGTACTTGCTTTGTATTGGAATTGATGGGGATTTTTTTAATTGTCTGCATTATTTCTAATAAACTATTAAGAGACTTTATTATGATTTTTTATTTTATGTATTAAAAACCCATACAACTTTAAAAAAAAAGGTAAATTAATGTTTTTTCTATGAAATATTATCCAGCCGTCCGATCGCTTTTGGTCTGACCATAATGAAGCAACGGCCTTATCATCTGGGGTGTGGCAACATTGCCAACACACTCATAGAGGTGATGATTGCTTCATTGTGATACGCAAGCCCCTACACCACAACAAGGTAACGATCACGAAGTGGAATTGACACTTGTATGTGCCTTTGTTTTGTTTTGTTTTTGCAGCCACAGTGCTGCACCATAGGACAGAAAAATTAGGCATGTACACATGCCTGAAAAATAATGGCATTGTTGCAGCCGCTGTTGTAGCAGCGGCCGGAAAAATTGATGTTTTCCAGGCAGAAAAGTGACTAAAACATTGCGGCTTGAACCCTAGTTGGTGGCCGAGAATTCACAAAAGTCATCCGGTATGCAGACATTAAATACAGCAGCGTGGGAACCATTTTGACGCCAAGGCATGTCATCAGGTCTTTTGTTAGTCAAACGTATCCCCCACTGTCAGTCCCTTCGGGATCCATGCCTCATTCATCTTTATGAAGGTGAGGTAATCAACACTTTTTTGCCCGAGGCGACTTCTCTTGTCAGTGACAATGCCTCCTGCTGCACTGAAGGTCCTTTCTGACAGGACACTTGAAGCAGGGCAGGCCAGAAGTTCTATCGCAAACTGGGATAGCTCAGGCCACAGGTCAAGCCTGCTCATCCAGTAGTCAAGGGGTTCATCACTCCTCAGAGTGTCGATATCTGCTGTTAGGGCGAGGTAGTCTGCTACCTGTCGGTTGAGTTGTTCTCTAAGGCTGGATCCCGAAGGGCTGTGGCGATGTGTAGGACTGAAAAAGCGCCGCATGTCCTCCATCAACAACACATCTGTAAATCGTCCAGTCCTTGCCGCCGTGGTAGGAGGAGGATTACATTCACCTCTTCCCCTGTTAGATTCCCGTTGTGCTGTGACATCTCCCTTATAAGCTGTGTAAAGCATATTTTTTAGTTTGGTTTTGAACTGCTGCATCCTTTCCGACTTTCGGTAATTTGGTAACATTTCTGGCCATTCAGTACAGGTCATTCTCCTTCATCCTTTTTATACGTGGGTCCCTCAACAGACATGACAGGATGAAAGACCCCATTTGCACAAGGTTGGATGCAGAGCTACTCATTTCCCGTTCCTCGTCCTCACTGATGTCATTGACAGTCTGTTCTTCCCCCCAGCCACGTACAACACCGTGGGTCCCAGATAGGTGACAACAACGAGCACCCTGGGGTGCCTGCTGTGGTTGGTCTTCCTCCTCCTCAAAGCCGCCACATTCCTCCTCTGACTCCTCTTCCTCATACTCCTCTTCCAGCGTTGCTGCAGGTCTAGCAAGCGATGATGACAAGGCTGTTTCTGGTGGTGATGGTGACCACAACTCTTCCACTTCCTCTTCACCCTCATCTAAAGCCTGATCCAGCACTCTTCGCAGGACACGCTCCAGGAAGAAAACAAATGGGATGAGGTCGCTGATGATGCCTTGGGTGCGACTGACTAGGTTTGTCACCTCCTCAAAAGGACGCATGAGCCTACAGGCATTGCGCATGAGCGTCCAGCAGCGTGGGAAAAAAATTCCCAGCTTTGCAAAGGCTGTCCTAGCACCCCGATCATACAAATACTCGTTGACGGCTTTTCTTGTTGAAGCAGGCGGTCGAACATTAGGAGTGTTGAATTCCAATGTGTCAGGCTGTCGCAAATCAAGCGCCTCACTGGCATGTTGTTTCGCTGCTGAATTTCGGAAAAGTGCGCCATGGCTGTGTAGGAACGCCTGAAATGGCCACACACCTTCCTGGCCTGCTTGAGGACGTCTTGTAAGCCTGGGTACTTAGACACAAAGCGTTGTACGATGAGATTCAACACATGTGCCATGCATGGCACATGTGACAACTTGCCCAAATTTAATGCCGACAACAAATTTGTTCCATTGTCACACACCACTTTGCCGATCTCCAGTTGGTGCGGGGTCAGCCACTGATCCACCTGTGCGTTCAGGGCGGACAGGATTGCTGGTCCTGTGTGGCTCTCTGCTTTCAGGCAAGTCAACCCCAAGACAGCATGACACTGTCGTATCCGGGATGTGGAATAGCCCCTGGGGAGCTGGGGGGATTCAGTTGATGTGCAGCCAGACGCCACTGCAGAAGAGGACTCAGCCGAGGAGGATATCGAAGAGGATGGAGTAGGAGTAGAGGAGGGTGGCAGTAGGCCTGCCTGCAAGTCGTGACGGTGTCAACAACTCCGCTGCGGAGCCACGCATTCCATGCTTGTCAGTCGTCAGCAGGTTGACCCAATGCGCAGTGTAAGTGATATACCTGCCCTGACCATGCTTTGCAGACCAGGTATCAGTGGTCAGATGGACCCTTGCCCCAACACTGTATGCCAGAGATGCCATGACTTCCTTTTCAATAACATAGTAGAGGGTACCTTCCACTGTGGTGTCCCAATAGCGACAAATTTTTGAAGGCCTCAGACTCCACCAGCTGGTATGGTAAAAGCTGGCGGGCTAAGAGTTCCGTCAAGCCAGCTGTCAGTCGCCGGGCAAGGGGGTGACTCTGTGACATTGGCTTCTTACGCTCAAACATTTCCTTAACAGACACCTGACTGTGGGCAGATGAGATGGAACTGCTGAAGGTGAGAGGCGGAGTGGCGGGTGGTTGAGAGGGGGCAAGGAGGACAGCAGTGGTTGACGTGGCTGAAGATGCTGGACCAGGAGGAGGATGGTGGCTTTGAGTTTGTGTGCTGCTTGTATGCATGTGTTGATCCCATTGGCGTTTGTGATGTGAGATCATGTGCCTTCGCAAAGCAGTTGTACCGAGGTGTGTGTTGGACTTCCCACGACTCAATTTCTTTTGGCACAGGTTGCAAATGGCATTGCTGTTATCAGAGGCAGACACACAAAAAAATGCCACACTGCTGAGCTTTGCAATGACGGCATTCTGGTGGTGGCAACAGCATGCGTTGACTGGCGTGCTGTCTGGCTGACTCCGGCTGCCGATACATGCTGTCTGACTGTGCCACTAACTCCCCCTGCTTCCAACTCGTCTCCTCCTTCTCTCTGTCTCCCCTTCTGAACTTTCCCCCTCTTCTTCTCTTTGAGCAGGCACCCACGTGGCATCCGTGGACACATCGTCATCATCAACCGCTTCACTTGTATCTGACACCACAGCAAAGGAAGCAGCAGCGGGTACAACATCATCATCATCATCACACTGTACGTCCATGTGTGTAATCCTGCCTGACTGAGACATATCCCTGTAATGTAATCCAACTAATGTGCAAATAACTCCTCTGACGGATCAAGTGAAGCGGCTGTGGTGACTGTGGTGGTAGTGGCGGTGGGCGGGAGCATGGTAACTTGAGAGCAGGTGACCGAAGCTGAGGATGGTGCGTCAAGGTTCTTAGTGGAAGTTGTTGAAGATTGGGTGTCCTGTGTAAGCCAGTCAACTATGTCCTCAGAATTTTTCGGGTTCAGGGTACGTGGCCTCTGAACACTGGGCATTATTCCAGGGACAGTGGAAATCACAGCACCACGACCACGACGGCCCCTGGTACTACGCCTGCTAGGTGCTGTGCCACCCGGTATGAGTGGTGGGCACTGGCAGTGGGCACACTACAGTCTGTGGAAGTGGGCCTGACACACACTGGCAGCAGGCAAGCAAATGAAATTGAGCATCATAATCATCATAATGAGCCTCATCATGAGCATCATAATCATCATCATAGTTGCGACAATGAGTGCAGGCTTCGTCCCCTAGTTTGCCTGTGAATTTCCTCCTTAACAACCAACTCCTCCTCCTCTTCCAGTTTTAGCTCCCCACCCTTCTTCACTTCTTCCTGTACGTGCATTTCTCAAATAGACACATGGCAGTGGGCGAGATGTTCTTCCACCATACCTTGTTGTATTATTATGAACATTTTCTCCACTATAAATAGTTGGGGGAAGACATAGTTGATGCTGCTGTTGTCTTTACTCAACAAATTGTCTGGCCCCTAGGAAGGGCTAAAGTATGCAGCATCCGTCCATGGTGAACTGTCACCGCCTGAGGTCAAAATAACAGATGCTCCGCTTCAACCGCTTTACAGAAAATTTTACCTCTGCTCTTGAGTTTAAATAAAACAACTATACCAAGTGCTTAGTGAAACCAAAGAATGCAGTGGTTAGCTTGGACGTAGCAGTCTTTAGAGTACAGAAGTTTTATTATAAATGTAGGATCTTTTGTCCATTCACAGTTAGTGTATTGCACTATGTCCTCATACAATCTAAAATTAGTTGGGAGAAAGAACCGAACCTTTAGCAAGTTTCCAAACAGGAAACATACCAACTTGTTCCAGGTGTGAAGCAGGTATAGCAGACATGTATAATTGTTTATGTGCCTGCCCAGTGACTCAGTCCTTTTGGAATGGAAATGTAGGGGGTCATTTATCAAACTGGCTTAGTTGCCCATAGCAACCAATCATTTTCCTCCTTTCATTTTCGAAAAGGAGCTGTCCAAAAGTAAAGGAGGCATCTGATTGGTTGCTATGGGCAACTAAGCAAGTTCTACTTTACACCAGTTTGATAAATGACCCCTTAGTTTTCACTCACAAACACACTATCCAATGTATAACCTTAACACCTCACTAGGCCCTTCTTGGACAGTTACTGGACCCCCGTGCCCCAAACATACAAACAATTCATCTTTTTCATTTCTGCTATGTCCCTTCTGTCTTTTTGTTTCCCTAAATTTGACCTTCCTTTTATGAATGGACTAGGTAAATGCTTTATTGCAAACAGAATCTGGTGTCAAAATGTTTTTGAGACTTGGTGATCTATCATTCAACTTTTCTCTTCTCATGATAAACCTAGGATACGGGAATGTTTCTGCTCTATGATATGATAATTGAAGCAGGCTTTAGGTGGTAGAAATCCACTATAATTACTTTTGGAGTGGTTCCTTTTGTACTTGCTCTTTACATTGTTATTTTAAATTCTTCAGTTGATGTTGGTCTGCACATTCTCAGCCCCTTCCTTTCTTTCTCTTTTTTTTCTAGACTACATAACCCTTGAAGGACTACTCTAATCAGTATCCCCAGGTGGTTTCCCCCTATGTTTTCCATTACTGCATCTCATGTGAGGACTGCTAACATCTTTCCCTGTGTTTCCTATTAATCTCACTTCCCCTTCCTCATTTCCATTACCCCTGATGTTTTTTTCAGCTTCCTGTGTTTATTCAAAACTGGATTAAAAAATATGATACTTATTTTCAATAACTACACGTGTGTAGTGTTGAGCGAACAGTTCGAGCATAGTTCGGGTTCGTACCGAATTTTGGGGTGTCCGGGACACGGACCCGATCCCGGACATTTTCAAAAAAGTTCGGGTTCGGGTTCGTTGATCGGCGATTACTTCCCGCTTTCTGAAGGGCTGCACAGCAGCCAATCAGCTAGCGTTTTACTTCTTGCCCTAAGAGCCCATCACAGCCATGCCTACTAAGGGCATGGCTGTGATTGGCCAAGTGCAGCATGTGACCCAGCCTCTATTTAAGCTGGAGTCACGTAGCGCCGCACGTCACACTGCTCTGATTAGAGTAGGGAGAGGACGCAGCTTCTGTGAGGGCGAGATTTGGCAGGGAAAAGTCAGCAACAGCAACTAATGAACGGATCGATCCACAGCTGTGAATGATTGAACATCTGCTAGTTACTTGCTCACTGGTTTTTAGGCTGCACAGAGCGTTTTTCTGTCACTTATTTTCTGGGGTGATCGGCGGCCATTTTGTGACTTGTGGTACACCAGAACAAGCTGCCACTAAGTCCATCAATCCATCAATACTAGTATTTTTTTGCTATATCCTACATCAGGGGCTTGGCTGTGATAATTGTCACCCCTAGAAACTCAGGATAGCAATTTCTATATTTTATTAAGGGGTTAAATACAATTGCCCAAATACCAATCCCCTAAATCTGGTGTTCCAGCTTTGGCTAGCCAAGTATAATACTGTCTGCTGTCTGGCAAAGAATATATTATTTTATGTGGTGAAATTAAATTGCCAAAATAGCAATACCATAAATCAGTGGTTTCAGCTGTGGCTGGCAAAGTATAATAGTGTCCGCCAAAACATATATTTTGTTCTGTGGTGAAATTCAATTGCCAAAATAGCAATACCCTGAATCTGGTGTCCCAACTGTTGCAGGCCAAGATTCATAGTGTCCGCAAAAACATATATTTTGTTCTGGGGTGAAATTCAATTGCCAAAATAGCAATACCCTGAATCTGGTGTCCCGGCTGTTGCAGGCCAAGATTCATAGTGTCCGCCAAAACATATATTTTGTTCTGGGGTGAAATTCAATTGCCAAAATAGCAATACCATAAATCAGTGGTTTCAGCTGTGGCTGGCAAAGTATAATAGTGTCCGTCAAAACATATATTTTGTTCTGGGGTGAAATTCAATTGCCAAAATAGCAATACCCTGAATCTGGTGTCCCAGCTGTTGCAGGCCAAGATTCATAGTGTCCGCCAAAGCATATATTTTGTTCTGGGGTGAAATTCAATTGCCAAAATAGCAATACCATAAATCAGTGGTTTCAGCTGTGGCTGGCAAAGTATAATAGTGTCCGCCAAAACATATATTTTGTTCTGGGGTGAAATTCAATTGCCAAAATAGCAATACCCTGAATCTAGTGTCCCAGCTGTTGCAGGCCAAGATTCATAGTGTCCGCCAAAACATATATTTTGTTCTGGGGTGAAATTCAATTGCCAAAATAGCAATACCATAAATCTAGTGGTTTCAGCTGTGGCTGGCAAAGTATACATAGTGTCCGCTAAAACATATATTTTGTTCTGGGGTGAAATTCAATTGCCAAAATAGCAATACCATAAATCAGTGGTTTCAGCTGTGGCTGGCAAAGTATAATAGTGTCCTGCAAAACATATATTTTGTTCTGGGGTGAAATTCAATTGCCAAAATAGCAATACCCTGAATCTGGTGTCCCAGCTGTTGCAGGCCAAGTATCATAGTGTCCGCAAAACATATATTTTGTTCTGGGGTGAAATTCAATTGCCAAAATAGCAATACCCTGAATCTGGTGTCCCAGCTGTTGCAGGCCAAGATTCATAGTGTCCAGCAAAAACATATATTTTGTTCTGGGGTGAAATTCAATTGCCAAAATAGCAATACCATGAATCTAGTGGTTCCAGCTGTTGCAGGCCAAGATTCATAGTGTCCATCAAAACATATATTTTGTTCTGGGGTGAAATTCAATTGCCAAAATAGCAATACCCTGAATCTGGTGTCCCAGCTGTTGCAGGCCAAGATTCATAGTGTCCGTCAAAACATATATTTTGTTCTGGGGTGAAATTCAATTGCCAAAATAGCAATACCATAAATCTAGTGGTTTCAGCTGTTGCTGGCCAAGTATTCATAGTGTCCGCCAAAACATATATTTTGTTCTGGGGTGAAATTCAATTGCCAAAATAGCAATACCCTGAATCTGGTGTCCCAGCTGTTGCAGGCCAAGATTCATAGTGTCCGTCAAAACATATATTTTGTTCTGGGGTGAAATTCAATTGCCAAAATAGCAATACCCTGAATCTGGTGTTCGAGCTGTTGCAGGCCAATTGTAAATCTGTCCATAAAAGGATACCTTTCATCCAGGGCCTAAATACTAGCCCTAAAGAGATATTCCCTAAATCAGTGGTTACTGCTGTGCCTGGATTAGTGTAATACGCTACATAAATAAATAGGCAGATAGTGTTAGGTGCTTGTAAAAAAAGGCCTGAATTTGAAATCAATACATTGGGCCAAATATTTTTTTCTTATTGTGGTGCTTGGTGAACGGTAACAATGAGGAAAACATCTAGTAAGGGACGCGGACGCGGTCGTGGTGGTGTTAGTGTACCCTCTTGTGCTGGGAGAGGACGTGGCCATTCTGCCACAGCCACACGTCCTAGTGAACCAACTACCTCAGGTTCCAGTACCCGCCAGAATTTACAGCGATATTTGGTGGGGCCCAATGCCGTTCTAAGGATGGTAAGGCCTGAGCAGGTACAGGCGCTAGTCAATTGGGTGGCCGACAGTGGATCCAGCATGTTCACAACATTATCTCCCACCCAGTCTTCTGCAGAAAGCGCACAGGTGGCACCTGAAAACCAAGCCCATCAGTCTGTCACATCACCCCCATGCATATCAGGGAAACTGTCTGAGCCTCAAGTTATGCAGCAGTCTCTTATGCTGTTTGAAGACTCTGCTGGCAGGGTTTCCCAAGGGAATCCACCTAGCCCTTCCACAGTGGTGGAAGACATAGAATGCACTGATGCACAACCACTGATGTTTCCTGATGATGAGGACATGGGAATACCACCTCATCGGAGTCCGCACGTCTCTGATGATGACGAAACACAGGTGCCAACTGCTGCGTCTTTCTGCAGTGTGCAGACCGAACAGGAGGTCAGGGAGGAAGACTGTGTGGAAGACGATGCAGGGACGATGAGGTCCTAGACCCCACATGGAATGAAGGTCGTGCCACTGACTTTCATAGTTCAGAGGAAGAGGCAGTGGTGAGACCGAGCCAACAGCGTAGCAAAGAGAGAGCAGGGGCAAAAGCAGAACAGCCGCCTCCAAGAGAGTTCGCCTGCTACTGGCCACCGCCACCAGGGACCGAGCACCCCAAAGGCAGCTTCAAGGAGTTCCCTGGCATGGCACTTCTTTAAACAATGTGCTGACGACAAGACCCGAGTGGTTTGCACGCTGTGCCATCAGAGCCTGAAGCGAGGCATTAACGTTCTGAACCTTAGCACAACCTGCATGACCAGGCATCTACATGCAAAGCATGAACTGCAGTGGAGTAAACACCTTAAAAGCAAGGAACTCACTCTGGCTCCCCTGCTCCCTCTTCTGCTGCTGCCTCGGCCTCTTCCTCCGCCTCGGGAGGAATGTTGGCACCTGCCGCCCACCAAACAGAGGATGTGCCACTGACAACACCACCTGCGTCACCAAGCATCTCCACCATGTCACACGGCAGCGTTCAGCTCTCCATCTCACAAACCTTGGAGAGAAAGCGTAAATTCCCACCTAGCCACCCTCGAGGCCCTGGGCCTGAATGCCAGCATTTCTAAACTACTGGCCTTTGAAATGCTGTCATTCAGGCTGAGTGAACCTAGACAGCTTCAAACAGCTGATGTCCATTGCTGTCCCACAGTATGTTGTTCCCAGCCGCCACTACTTCTCCAAGACAGCCGTGCCTTCCCTGCACAACCAAGTATCCGATAAAATCAAGTGTGCACTGCGCAACGCCATCTGTGGCAAGGTCCACCTAACCACAGATACGTGGACCAGTAAGCACGGCCAGGGACGCTATATCTCCCTAACTGCACACTGGGTAAATGTAGTGGCGGCTGGGCCCCAGGCGGAGAGTTCCTTGGCGCACGTCCTTCCGCCGCCAAGGATCGCAGGGGCATCATTCTTTGCCTCCTGTAGCCTCCTCCTCCTACTCGGCTTCCTCCTCCTCTGCTTCCACCAGCTCATCCAGTCAGCCACACACCTTCACCACCAACTTCAGCACAGCCCGGGGTAACGTCAGCAGGCCATTCTGAAACTCATATGTTTGGGGACAGGCCCACACCGCGCAGGAGTTGTGGCGGGGTATTGAACAACAGACCGACGAGTGGTTTCTGCCGGTGGGCCTCAAGCCCGGCCTGGTGGTGTGTGATAATGGGCAGAAATCTCGTCGCAGCTCTGGGACTAGCCGGTTTGGCGCACATCCCTTGCCTGGCGCATGTGCTGAATTTGGTGGTGCAGAAGTTCATTCACAACTACCCGACATGTCAGAGCTGCTGCATAAAGTGAGGGCCGTCTGTGCGCGCTTCCGGCATTCACATCCTGCCGCTGCTCGCCTGTCTGCGCTACAGCGGAACTTCGGCCTTCCGCTCACCGCCTCATATGCGACGTGCCCACCAGGTGGAACTCCACCTTGCACATGCTGGAGAGACTGTGCGAGCAGCAGCAGGCCATAGTGGAGTTTCAGCTGCAGCACGCTACGCGTCAGTCGCACTGCGCGAACAGTACCTCTTCACCACCAATTATTGGGCCTCCATGCGAGACCTGTGTGCCCTGTTGCGCTGTTTCGAGTACTCCACCAACATGGCCAGTGGCGATGACACCGTTATCAGCGTTACAATACTACTTCTATGTCTCCTTGAGAAAGCGCTTAGGGCGATGATGGAAGAGGAGGTGGCCCAGGAGGAGGAGGAGGATGAGGGGTCATTTTAGCACTTTCAGGCCAGTCTGTTAGAAGTGGCTCAGAGGGAGGTTTTGCAACAGCAGAGGCCAGGTACAAATGTGGCCAGCCAGGGCCCACTACTGGAGGACGAGGAGGATGAGGAGGAGGTGGAGGAGGATGAGGATGAAGCAGGTTCACAGCGGGGTGGCACCCGACACAGCTCAGGCCCATCACTGGTGCGTGGCTGGGGGGATACGGAGGACGATGACGATACGCCTCCCACAGAGGACAGCTTGTCCTTACCTCTGGGGAGCCTGGCACACATGAGCGACTACATGCTGCAGTGCCTGCGCAGCGACAGCAGAGTTGCCCACATTTTAACGTGTGCGGACTACTGGGTTTGCCACCCTGCTGGATCCCCGGTACAAAGACAATGTGCCCACCTTACTTCCTGCACTGGGCGTGATAGGAAGATGCGCGAGTACAAGCGCACGCTGGTAGACGCGCTCCTGAGAGCATTCCCAAATGTCACAGGGAACAGGTGGAAGCCCAAGGCGAAGGCAGAGGAGGAGCAAGAGGTCGCCAACGCAGCTGTGTCACGGCCAGCTCCTCTGAGGGCAGGGTTAGCATGGCAGAAATGTGGAAAAGTTTTGTCTCCACGCCACAGCTAACTGCACCACCACCTGATACGGAGCGTGTTAGCAGGAGGCAGCATTTCACTAACATGGTTGAACAGTACGTCTGCACACCCTCCACGTACTGACTGATGGTTCGGCCCCATTCAACTTCTGGGTCTCCAAATTGTCCACGTGGCCAGAGTTAGCATTTTATGCCTTGGAGGTGCTGGCCTGCCCGGCAGCCAGCGTTTTGTCTGAACGTGTATTCAGCACGGCAGGGCGTCATTACTGACAAAGCGCAGCCGCCTGTCCACAGCCAACGTGGACAAGCTGGCGTTCATAAAAATGAACCAGGCATGGATCCCACAGGACCTGTCCCTCCCTTGTGCAGAATAGACATTTATAACTGCCTCCCCCTCAACCATGTATTCTTGTACTCCGGGGCACTTCTTTATTGAATCCTCATTTTTAACTTTACCATGATCTTGCGGTGCAACCCAAAGTTGAATGAACCTCTCCTCTGTCTGGGTGGTGGGGCCGAAATAACTGAAAGTGGCCTTCTCCGGTGGTGGGTGATATGACGCATGATTCCTTGCTGTGGGACCTCTCTCCTCTGTCTGGGTGCTGGGTCCGAAATAACTGAAAGTGGCCTTCTCCAGTGTTGGGTGATATGACGCATGATTCCTTGCAGTGGGACCTCTCTTCAATTGATATTGGTTAAATTTTATTTATTTTATTTTATTTTAATTAATTTCCCTATCCACATTTGTTTGCTGGGGATTTACCTACATTTTGCTGCCTTTGGCAGCCCTCTAACCCGTTCCTGGACTATTTTACAGCCTTTTGAAGTGCCTAAAAGTTCGGGTCCCCATTGGCTTCAATGGGGTTCGGGATAAGTTCGGGTAGAGTTCGGATCACGAATCCGAACATTTTCGGGAAGTTCGGCCGAACTTCCTGAACCCGAACTTCCAGGTGTTCGCTCATCTCTACACGAGTGTGATTAAATGGACTGCTCAGATAAAGTATATATATATATATATATATATATATATATATACACTCACCTAAAGAGTTATTAGGAACACCTGTTCTATTTCTCATTAATGCAATTATCTAGTCAACCAATCACATGGCAGTTGCTTCAATGCATTTAGGGGTGTGGTCCTGGTCAAGATAATCTCCTGAAATCCAAACTGAATGTCAGAATGGGAAATAAAGGTGATTTAAGCAATTTTGAGCGTGGCATGGTTGTTGGTGCCAGACGGGCCGGTCTGAGTATTTCACAATCTGCTCAGTTACTGGGATTTTCACGCACAACCATTTCTAGGGTTTACAAAGAATGGTGTGAAAAGGGCAAAAAACATCCAGTATGCTGCAGTCCTGTGGGTGAAAATGCCTTTTGGATGCTATAGGTCAGAGGAGAATGGGCTGACTGATTCAAGCTGATAGAAGAGCAACGTTGACTGAAATACCCACTCGATACATCCTAGGTATGCAGCAAAGCATTTGTGAAGCCACAACACACACAACCTTGACGCGGATGGGCTACAACAGCAGAAGACCCCACCGGGTACCACTCATCTCCACTACAAATAGGAAAAAGAGGCTACAATTTGCATGAGCTCACCAAAATTGGACTGTTGAAGACTGGAAAAATGTTGCCTGGTCTGATGAGTCTCGATTTCTGTTGAGACATTCAAATGGTAGAGTCCGAATTTGGCGTAAACAGAATGAGAACATGTATCCATCATGCCTTGTTACTACTGTGCAGGCTGGTGGTGGTGGTGTAATGGTGTGGGGGATGTTTTCTGGGCACACTTTAGGCACCTTAGTGCCAATTGGGCATCGTTTTAATGCCACGGGCTACCTGAGCATTGTTTCTGACCATGTCCATCCCTTCATGACCACCATGTACCCATCCTCTGATGGCTACTTCCAGCAGGATAATGCACCATGTCACAAAGCTCAAATCATTTCAAATTTTTTTTTGAACATGACAATGAGTTCACTGTAGTAAAATGGCCCCCACAGTCACCAGATCTCAACCCAATAGAGCATCTTTGGGATGTGGTGGAACGGGAGCTTCTTGCCCTGGATGTGCATCCCTCAAATCTCCATCAACTGCAAGATGCTATCCTATCAATATGGGCCAACATTTCTAAAGAATGCTATCAGCACCTTGTTGAATCAATGCCACGTAGAATTAAGGCAGTTCTGAAGGCAAAAGGGGGTCCAACACCGTATTAGTATGGTGTTCCTAATAATTCTTTAGGTGAGTGTATATATATATGCAACAAAGAAAAACCAGCAGCACTATCCCTATGAAAGTGGGTTCAATCCTTCAATAACGGCTGGCTCTGCCGTCACATTGATATAAGTATCCAAAGAATTGAAGCAGCACTTCAGAATGGTGAAGAAAAGAAGTGGACCAGCTTTATTCCCCTTGGAACGTTTCAACTGCATCACACAGCCTTTCTCATGCTTGAGAAAGGCTGCATTATCCAGTTTAAACGTTGCAAGAGGAATAAAGCTGGTCCACCTTTCTTCACCATTCTGGCAATGCTCACTCAACCATTGGATATCCACGCTACATAGCAGTATATACATATATTGTAAGAAGGCACGGGAATAATTGTGGACGATAGATACGTGTCACCGAGGTTCCTGGCCTCGGTGGAGTAAGAGCCGTTTTTTCATGTCAGCAGCAGTAGCTGTTTGACACTTTTGATAGGTAGCATGGCTACTATAGCTGATCCGGGACGGCTTTTACTGGGAGTAGTCAAAGTGCTGGGTGGGTGACTACTCCCCATGTTCCAGGCCGGGTTTTGGCTGGGCTATAAAGCTCAGGCAGCACTGTCAGGTGTGTGGATTATCTTCCATCCTGACAGTGAAGCTGTGGAGTCCTCTGGGCTGAACACTAAAGACTGCAAACAGGCGTGCAGGCCGCCTGGAAGCCTGCCATTGAACTTTGGGGTTGCTGAGCTCTCAGGCAGGTGTGAAGCAACACCTAGGACTTCAGGTGAACTCTGTTTTGTTTGGCTGTGTGAACAAGCACAAGGACTGTTATGTTTTTTTCTGAGTGTAAATAAAACACTGAAGTTTGAGTTACTACCTGGGTCCTTGCCTCTATACTGCGTCCGCTAACCTGTCTACCTGAGCAAATCCCCACATTTGGTGTCGGATGCGGGCAGAAAGCAGTGAGGCTGGCGTGAAGGCCGAAATATTTTTGTTTTTCTAAACATATGTCCTTTATTAAGCCGGCAAAGTTGCAGCCTGTGTTCCCTGACAAAATGGAGGCGGTTGTAAAAGCCCTTGTGGAGGCTAACTTGCAGCAGCGGGAGGCCAACAAGCAGCAGCAGGAGACCAACCAGCTACTACTTCAGCAGGTGATGGCCTTACAAGCGACAGGAGCATCCCAGTACGTCCACGATGCCCGGAAAGCTGTCCGTGCAGCGATCCCTAAGATGACCCCCTCGGATGATGTTGAGACCTATCTGGCAGTGTTCGAGAAGGTGGCCGTGAGGGAGAAATTACCCGAGAACAGTGGGCTGAGGTCGTCGCTCCGTTCCTGGCGTCTGGACCCCAGCAAGTGTTTTTGACCTCCCAGATGATCAAGCAGCTGACTACCCGACCGTGAAAGGTGAGATCCTGGCAAGACTTGGGGTGAATGTTTTGGTCCGGGCCCAGCGGGTGCATCAGTGGGAGTTTAACCCGGCTGAACCCGCCAGACCACAATACTATGAATTGCTACATCGGTTGCAAAATGGCTGCAGCCAGACATACTGACTCCTACTGCTATGTTAGACCGTCTGTTAGCAGATGTATTCTGGAGGGCTTTGCCATACCCTCTCCAGCACTGGATCGGCCAGGTGTCACCTGGGAATGCCTTAGAGATGGTCGACCTGGTGGAGCGATATGAGGCCACCAGAAACCTGCAGGGGGTTCTTTTGGGAGGGGGCCAGTCAAACCCCGGAAATCTCCACCCCAGACCCGGCGGCCGGCCAAACCCGCCCAGGATGTACCCCTTGCAGACCCAGCCCCAGTGGTCTGCTGGCAGTGTCGGGAGCCTGGACACATAAGGGCCAACTGTCCCCATCGGGTGAACCCATGGATACGAACTATGGTTACCGCCATTCATTGTATGCCCGGAAGCTGTGTGCCACAGGTGTCTCTGAGACTATAGGACAATAGCCACCTGTGTCAGGTGGAAGTGGGGACACTCTGGCGGTGGCACTGCTGGATTCAGGGAGTCTGGTGTCTCTGGTAAGAGCTGCCCTCGTGCGACCCACGGAGTATACTGGCCGAAAGGTCGGGGTGGTGTGTATTCATGGAGACTTAAAGGACTATCCCACCGCCCTGGTCTCCTATCAACTGTGGCTGGCAGGTGGGTTCATGAGGTGGCCGTCGCTACAAAATTACAGTATGAACTTATAATTGGGAGAGACTTCCCTGGTTTCCCAGCACTCTGGCCGGATACGAAAGTCACCACTGCCCGGGAGGCAGATGGAACCCTAGCAGAGTGGCCTGGCTCAGGGGGGAGACCAGAACCCTGGGAACCCGAGACCGAAGGGCCAGCGGTAGGGGTGACCACCACTTCGGTGGAAGAGGGGGAGATAACCCCACTGAATGTAATGGTGGGAGACGTGGAGGATTTGCCACTGGACCTGAGTTGGCAGACCTCAACGTCTCTGGCGAAAATTTCGGTACCGCACAACACCGGGATCCCACCCTATCCCGGGCTTGGGAGAATGTGATAATAATTGATGGTGAACCCCAAAAACCTGGGGCTGAGTCGGTGTTTCCCGGTTTGTTGTTCACCAGGGAATGCTGTATCGGGTAAACCAGCTGCGGGGTGAGCATATTGAACAGCTGGTGGTGCCCAAAGCGCATCGCAAACTCGTGTTGGAGCTAGCCCACCAGCATGTTCTTGGGGGACACCTGGGATGGCAGAAGACGCAGGACCGGATATTACAGAGGTTTTACTGGCCCAGTGTGTTCAAAGAAGTAGAACTATTTTGTAAGTCTTGCCCAACCTGCCAGATAACTAGCCCCCAGCCACATTTCCGTAGTCCCCTTGTGCCTCTGCCGATTATCGAGGTTCCGTTCGAGAGAATAGCTATGGATCTTATAGGCCCTGCATCGAAGTCCGCTAGAGGGCACCAACATATCTTGGTCGTCCTAGACTATGCCACTCGGTACCCTGAGGCGGTGCCCTTGCGACATACATCGGCCAAACTGATAGCGAAGGAGTTGATGGAGATGTTTTCCCGCGTGGCCTACCTAAAGAGGTTCTGACTGACCAGGGGACTCCTTTTATGTCCAAGGTCATGAGGGAACTCTGTAAGTTGCTGCACATTAAACAGCTACGGACGTCCGTTTATCATCCGCAAACTGACGGCCTGGTTGAAAGGTTTAATAAAACATTAAAAATATGTTAAAACGAGTGGTGGCTAAGGATGGGAAGGACTGGGACCTCCTTCTCCCCTATCTGATGTTTGCAGTGCGAGAAGTGCCCCAGGCCTCTACTGGGTTCTCGCCCTTCGAACTGCTATATGGCAGGCATCCTCGCGGGCTGTTGGACATAGCCAAAGAGGCATGGGAGCAGCAACCCACACCCTATAAAAGTGTTGTGGAATATGTCACCCAGATGCAGGAACGCATGGAAGCGGTGTTACCGCTGGTAAAAGAACATATGGAGGCAGCGCAGCAAGCTCAGAGTCGGGTCTATAATAGGCAGGCTCGGGTCCGGAACTTTAACCCGGGAGATCGGGTTTTGGTTCTGGTTCCGACAGTGGACAATAAGTTCCTGGCTAGGTGGCAGGGACCCTACGAAGTACTCGAAAAGTTGGGGAAGTAAACTACAAGGTACACCAGCCAGGGCGGCGAAAGCCGGAGCAGGTGTACCATGTGAATTTACTTAAACCTTGGAAAGCTAGGGAGACCAGTTCAGGTGATAGCTCACGGCCGAGTTTTCTAGGAGAAGAAGTTCCAGCCCCTATATATGATAAAAAGAAGCGGTGGTCACAGTAAAATTGCTGACACCCTCTCCCTAAACAGGCTCAGGAAGCTAGGGAATTTATTAGTCGGAACACTGATGTGTTCTCGACCTTCCTGGACGCACTTCCCTAATCCGGCATGACATTGTCACTGAGCCTCAGGCAAGAGTCCGGTTAAAACCATACCGGGTACCCGAGGCTCGGCGACAAGCCATCTCGGAGGAAGTGCAGCTAATGCTGAAACTCAATATCATTGAGGAGTCTAAAAGTGAATGGGCTAGTCCAATAGTCTTAATTCCCAAGCCCGATGGGACGTTACGGTTCTGTAACGATTTCCGCAAACTAAACGAAGTTTCCAAATTTGATGCGTATCCCATGCCGCGGGTGGATGAGCTGATTGAAAGGTTTGGCCAAGCCAGGTATTTTTCTGTTTTGGACCTCACCAAAGGGTACTGGCAGGTACCCTTGACTGAGGCTGCCAAAGAGAAAACTGCTTTCATCACCCCTGAGGGGCTGTATCAGTATAAAGTCTTACCCTTTGGTCTGCATGGTGCCCCCGCAACGCTCCAACGACTCATGGACATTGTACTTCGTCCACATCGTCGGTACGCATCGGCTTACTTGGATGACATCATCATCCACAGTGGCGACTGGGAAAGTCATCTACCCAAAGTGCAGGCTGTAGTGGACGCCTTAGGAAGGCCGGACTGACCGCTAACCCAAAGAAGTGCTCAATAGGGTTAGAGGAGACAAAGTATCTTGGGTATGTCATTGGGCGCGGGGTCATCAAGCCCCAAGTAAACAAAATAGAGGCAATACGGAGTTGGCCCCGACCTGTCACCACGAGGCAGGTAAAGTCATTCCTGGGCATGGTGGGCTATTACATGAGGTTCGTTCCCATTTTGCCACTTTAGCGGCACCATTGACAGACCTCTTGAAGGGGCGGAAGTCAGTGACGGTCCATTGGAATGAGCAGGCAGAAAGGGCTTTCTCCGCCTTGAAATCGGCCCTGTGTGGGTCCCCGGTTTTGGTGACACCCGATTTCAAGAGGGAGTTTATAGTTCAGACCGACGCCTCTGAGGTTGGCCTGGGTGCTGTACTGTCTCAGGAAGTCAACGGGGAGGAGCATCCCGTTGTCTTCCTCAGCCGTAAACTCACCCCAGCTGAGACTAGGTACAGTATAGTGGAGAGAGAGTGCCTGGCTATCAAGTGGGCACTCGAGTCTCTCCGCTATTATCTGTTGGGGAGGAAGTTCCGTCTGGTGACTGACCACTCCCTCTCAAGTGGATGAGCCAAGCCAAAGAGAGGAATGCCCGAGTCACCCGGTGGTTCCTGGCCTTACAGAATTTTAAATTCTCCATAGAACACAGGGCAGGCCGCTTGCAGGGAAACGCGGATGCCTTGTCCCGAGTGCACTGTTTGACGTGTGTTCAACCCCGCAGGGTTGAACAAAGGGGGAGGTATGTAAGAAGGCACGGGGAATAATTGTGGACGATAGATACGTGTCACCGAGGTTCCTGGCCTCGGTGGAGTAAGAGCCGTTTTTCATGTCAGCAGCAGTAGCTGTTTGACACTTTTGATAGGTAGCATGGCTACTATAGCTGATCCGGGGACGGCTTTTACTGGGAGTAGTCAAAGTGCTGGGTGGGTGACTACTCCCCATGTTCCAGGCCGGGTTTTGGCTGGGCTATAAAGCTCAGGCAGCACTGTCAGGTGTGTGGATTATCTTCCATCCTGACAGTGAAGCTGTGGAGTCCTCTGGGCTGAACACTAAAGACTGCAAACAGGCGTGCAGGCCGCCTGGAAGCCTGCCATTGAACTTTGGGGTTGCTGAGCTCTCAGGCAGGTGTGAAGCAACACCTAGGACTTCAGGTGAACTCTGTTTTGTTTGGCTGTGTGAACAAGCACAAGGACTGTTATGTTTTTTTCTGAGTGTAAATAAAACACTGAAGTTTGAGTTACTACCTGGGTCCTTGCCTCTATACTGCGTCCGCTAACCTGTCTACCTGAGCAAATCCCCACATTTGGTGTCGGATGCGGGCAGAAAGCAGTGAGGCTGGCGTGAAGGCCGAAATATTTTTGTTTTTCTAAACATATGTCCTTTATTAAGCCGGCAAAGTTGCAGCCTGTGTTCCCTGACAAAATGGAGGCGGTTGTAAAAGCCCTTGTGGAGGCTAACTTGCAGCAGCGGGAGGCCAACAAGCAGCAGCAGGAGACCAACCAGCTACTACTTCAGCAGGTGATGGCCTTACAAGCGACAGGAGCATCCCAGTACGTCCACGATGCCCGGAAAGCTGTCCGTGCAGCGATCCCTAAGATGACCCCCTCGGATGATGTTGAGACCTATCTGGCAGTGTTCGAGAAGGTGGCCGTGAGGAGAAATTACCCGAGAACAGTGGGCTGAGGTCGTCGCTCCGTTCCTGGCGTCTGGACCCCAGCAAGTGTTTTTGACCTCCCAGATGATCAAGCAGCTGACTACCCGACCGTGAAAGGTGAGATCCTGGCAAGACTTGGGGTGAATGTTTTGGTCCGGGCCCAGCGGGTGCATCAGTGGGAGTTTAACCCGGCTGAACCCGCCAGACCACAATACTATGAATTGCTACATCGGTTGCAAAAATGGCTGCAGCCAGACATACTGACTCCTACTGCTATGTTAGACCGTCTGTTAGCAGATGTATTCTGGAGGGCTTTGCCATACCCTCTCCAGCACTGGATCGGCCAGGTGTCACCTGGGAATGCCTTAGAGATGGTCGACCTGGTGGAGCGATATGAGGCCACCAGAAACCTGCAGGGGGTTCTTTTGGGAGGGGCCAGTCAAACCCGGAAATCTCCACCCCAGACCCGGCGGCCGGCCAAACCCGCCCAGGATGTACCCCTTGCAGACCCAGCCCCAGTGGTCTGCTGGCAGTGTCGGGAGCCTGGACACATAAGGGCCAACTGTCCCCATCGGGGTGAACCCATGGATACGAACTATGGTTACCGCCATTCATTGTATGCCCGGAAGCTGTGTGCCACAGGTGTCTCTGAGACTATAGACAATAGCCACCTGTGTCAGGTGGAAGTGGGGACACTCTGGCGGTGGCACTGCTGGATTCAGGGAGTCTGGTGTCTCTGGTAAGAGCTGCCCTCGTGCGACCCACGGAGTATACTGGCCGAAAGGTCGGGGTGGTGTGTATTCATGGAGACTTAAAGGACTATCCCACCGCCCTGGTCTCTCTATCAACTGTGGCTGGCAGGTGGGTTCATGAGGTGGCCGTCGCTACAAAATTACAGTATGAACTTATAATTGGGAGAGACTTCCCTGGTTTCCCAGCACTCTGGCCGGATACGAAAGTCACCACTGCCCGGGAGGCAGATGGAACCCTAGCAGAGTGGCCTGGCTCAGGGGAGACCAGAACCCTGGGAACCCGAGACCGAAGGGCCAGCGGTAGGGGTGACCACCACTTCGGTGGAAGAGGGGAGATAACCCCACTGAATGTAATGGTGGGAGACGTGGAGGATTTGCCACCGGGACCTGAGTTGGCAGACCTCAACGTCTCTGGCGAAAATTTCGGTACCGCACAACACCGGGATCCCACCCTATCCCGGGCTTGGGAGAATGTGATAATAATTGATGGTGAACCCCAAAAACCTGGGGCTGAGTCGGTGTTTCCCGGTTTGTTGTTCACCAGGGAATGCTGTATCGGGTAAACCAGCTGCGGGGTGAGCATATTGAACAGCTGGTGGTGCCCAAAGCGTACCGCAAACTCGTGTTGGAGCTAGCCCACCAGCATGTTCTTGGGGGACACCTGGGATGGCAGAAGACGCAGGACCGGATATTACAGAGGTTTTACTGGCCCAGTGTGTTCAAAGAAGTAGAACTATTTTGTAAGTCTTGCCCAACCTGCCAGATAACTAGCCCCCAGCCACATTTCCGTAGTCCCCTTGTGCCTCTGCCGATTATCGAGGTTCCGTTCGAGAGAATAGCTATGGATCTTATAGGCCCCGTACCGAAGTCCGCTAGAGGGCACCAACATATCTTGAGTCAGTCCTAGACTATGCCACTCGGTACCCTGAGGCGGTGCCCTTGCGACATACATCGGCCAAACTGATAGCGAAGGAGTTGATGGAGATGTTTTCCCGCGTGGGCCTACCTAAAGAGGTTCTGACTGACCAGGGGACTCCTTTTATGTCCAAGGTCATGAGGGAACTCTGTAAGTTGCTGCACATTAAACAGCTACGGACGTCCGTTTATCATCCGCAAACTGACGGCCTGGTTGAAAGGTTTAATAAAACATTAAAAATATGTTAAAACGAGTGGTGGCTAAGGATGGGAAGGACTGGGACCTCCTTCTCCCCTATCTGATGTTTGCAGTGCGAGAAGTGCCCCAGGCCTCTACTGGGTTCTCGCCCTTCGAACTGCTATATGGCAGGCATCCTCGCGGGCTGTTGGACATAGCCAAAGAGGCATGGGAGCAGCAACCCACACCCTATAAAAGTGTTGTGGAATATGTCACCCAGATGCAGGAACGCATGGAAGCGGTGTTACCGCTGGTAAAAGAACATATGGAGGCAGCGCAGCAAGCTCAGAGTCGGGTCTATAATAGGCAGGCTCGGGTCCGGAACTTTAACCCGGGAGATCGGGTTTTGGTTCTGGTTCCGACAGTGGACAATAAGTTCCTGGCTAGGTGGCAGGGACCCTACGAAGTACTCGAAAAAGTTGGGAAGTAAACTACAAGGTACACCAGCCAGGGCGGCGAGCCGGAGCAGGTGTACCATGTGAATTACTTAAACCTTGGAAAGCTAGGGAGACCAGTTCAGGTGATAGCTCACGGCCGAGTTTTCTAGGAGAAGAAGTTCCAGCCCCTATATATGATAAAAAGAAGCGGTGGTCACAGTAAAAATTGCTGACACCCTCTCCCCTAAACAGGCTCAGGAAGCTAGGGAATTTATTAGTCGGAACACTGATGTGTTCTCGGACCTCCCTGGACGCACTTCCCTAATCCGGCATGACATTGTCACTGAGCCTCAGGCAAGAGTCGGTTAAAACCATACCGGGTACCCGAGGCTCGGCGACAAGCCATCTCGGAGGAAGTGCAGCTAATGCTGAAACTCAATATCATTGAGGAGTCTAAAAGTGAATGGGCTAGTCCAATAGTCTTAATTCCCAAGCCCGATGGGACGTTACGGTTCTGTAACGATTTCCGTAAACTAAGCGAAGTTTCCAAATTTGATGCGTATCCCATGCCGCGGGTGGATGAGCTGATTGAAAGGTTTGGCCAAGCCAGGTATTTTTCTGTTTTGGACCTCACCAAAGGGTACTGGCAGGTACCCTTGACTGAGGCTGCCAAAGAGAAAACTGCTTTCATCACCCCTGAGGGGCTGTATCAGTATAAAGTCTTACCCTTTGGTCTGCATGGTGCCCCCATAGCGTTCCAACGACTCATGGACATTGTACTTCGTCCACATCGTCGGTACGCATCGGCTTACTTGGATGACATCATCATCCACAGTGGCGACTGGGAAAGTCATCTACCCAAAGTGCAGGCTGTAGTGGACGCCCTTAGGAAGGCCGGACTGACCGCTAACCCAAAGAAGTGCTCAATAGGGTTAGAGGAGACAAAGTATCTTGGGTATGTCATTGGGCGCGGGGTCATCAAGCCCCAAGTAAACAAAATAGAGGCAATACGGAGTTGGCCCCGACCTGTCACCACAAGGCAGGTAAAGTCATTCCTGGGCATGGTGGGCTATTACATGAGGTTCGTTCCCCATTTTGCCACTTTAGCGGCACCATTGACAGACCTCTTGAAGGGGCGGAAGTCAGTGACGGTCCATTGGAATGAGCAGGCAGAAAGGGCTTTCTCCGCCTTGAAATCGGCCCTGTGTGGGTCCCCGGTTTTGGTGACACCCGATTTCAAGAGGAGTTTATAGTTCAGACCGACGCCTCTGAGGTTGGCCTGGGTGCTGTACTGTCTCAGGATGTCAACGGGGAGGAGCATCTCGTTGTCTTCCTCAGCCGTAAACTCACCCCAGCTGAGACTAGGTACAGTATAGTGGAGAGAGAGTGCCTGGCTATCAAGTGGGCACTCGAGTCTCTCCGCTATTATCTGTTGGGGAGGAAGTTCCGTCTGGTGACTGACCACTCCCTCTCAAGTGGATGAGCCAAGCCAAAGAGAGGAATGCCCGAGTCACCCGGTGGTTCCTGGCCTTACAGAATTTTAAATTCTCCATAGAACACAGGGCAGGCCGCTTGCAGGGAAACGCGGATGCCTTGTCCCGAGTGCACTGTTTGACGTGTGTTCAGCCCCGCAGGGTTGAACAAAGGGAGAGGTATGTAAGAAGGCACGGGGAATAATTGTGGACGATAGATACGTGTCACCGAGGTTCCTGGCCTCGGTGGAGTAAGAGCCGTTTTTCATGTCAGCAGCAGTAGCTGTTTGACACTTTGATAGGTAGCATGGCTACTATAGCTGATCCGGGACGGCTTTTACTGGGAGTAGTCAAAGTGCTGGGTGGGTGACTTCTCCCCATGTTCCAGGCCGGGTTTTGGCTGGGCTATAAAGCTCAGGCAGCGCTGTCAGGTGCGTGGATTATCTTCCATCCTGACAGTGAAGCTGTGCAGTCCTCTGGGCTGAACACTAAAGACTGCAAACAGGCGTGCAGGCCGCCTGGAAGCCTGCCATTGAACTTTGGAGTTGCTGAGCTCTCAGGCAGGTGTGAAGCAACACCTAGGACTTCAGGTGAACTCTGTTTTGTTTGGCTGTGTGAACAAGCACAAGGACTGTTATGTTTTTTTTCTGAGTGTAAATAAAACACTGAAGTTTGAGTTACTACCTGGGTCCTTGCCTCTATACTGCGTCCGCTAACCTGTCTACCTGAGCAAATCCCCACATTATATATATATATAAATATATATATATGTAGTAAGGCTGACTAGTCAGCCTGCATTTGTGGGAGGGGCGGAGGCTCTTCTTAAACAAGCCACTGCCTCACTCCTGGGCGTGTGTTCTTCAGGTGCACAGGTGCTGCTGGGTGTCATTAGTGAACTAGCTTCTCTGGTGGCAGGATCTCTTTCTTTGAAGCATGGAGCCAGAACGGAGGTTTTGTTTTGTCTTTTTTTTTTTCTCTTCTCTCTCTGCTATCGTAGCAATGCACGCGGGGTAATACGTGAGTAAGTTGGACCGTGGCCATCCCTCCTGGCCAGTCGGAACCCGACTTTTCTAGCGAACGGGAGGCTTCGCCTCAGAATCTTCTGCCTCAGGTTTGTTTTGTTGGGGCTAAAAAATTTCTATTTCTTTTTCAACCTCGTTTGTTTGATAATAAGAATTGGTTCCAATATATCTTGCAAATTTACGTTGCTTGTTTGTCACATGGAAAATTACTTCAGCTTATACGCATGTGACGTCATGATTGAACATCAGACTCAGCTGTTGTTTGACCTATTGCTGTAGCTGTTCCTTGCCATGTGACTCCCCCTCTCCCAGCCACCACCATCTTTAGACTTCATGTATTTTCCCTGCTTTATGTACTAAAACCCTGATGCACTTTATGCTCTGCTCTTATTCTGAGCGGCATTTCCACGTTCGGCTCTACTTCTGTCTTATACCTGCTTGCACCTCGCTTTATACGCCTCACACCCTCAGATGTATCCGCATGTGTTTTATTGTCCATCACTTTCACGCTGCTCGTTCCAGACGGCCTTTACATTTTGCTTTACACATGTTTTACTCTCTGCTCACTGGAGCTGTGTCCACATGTCTGCTATTTTCATCATGCTTCATACTTCAATCACATTCGAGTTGCATTCACCCGTTGGCTGTTCACACTTGGCTGTTGCATCATGTTGTTGTGTGTGGTTAGAGCTGCGTTTATGAGTCGGCTAGTATACCATGTTTGCTCTGCTCACAGTCAGAGCTGCGTTCACATGTCTGCTGTTACAGGTCATACGAGGCTTGTTTTCAGAGGTGCATTCACGTTCGCTGTCACATCATGTTCATGCTCCACTCCCATTTAGAGCTGCTGTTATACCGATTTTCGTTCTCGGCTCACTCACAAAGGAGCCTTCACACTTACGCAGTCAAATTCACGACCAGAGCTGCGTCCATACGTCTATTGGCATATCATGTTTGCTCTACTCACACCCAGAGCTGCGTCCACACGTCCATTGTTACTACAGGTTCTTTCCAGGCCCATTTCAAGAGCTGCGTTCATGTCATTTTTATAGCATGTGTCACGCTCCATTCACAACCAGAGCTGCCGTTATACCAATTGTTTGCTCTGCCTATACCCAGAGTTGTGTTAACACTTCTACTGCTACAACAGGTTTTATACCCCACTCGCCAGAGCTGCTTTCCATGTCGGCTGTCACTTTGAGTTAATATTCATTCACATCCAAAGCTGCGTCCGCATGTCTACTTTTACATCCTGTCCTCTACTCCATTCACTACTAAAGCTGTGTTCATGTGTCCGCAGATGCATCACGTTAATAGTCTGTTCACGTTCAGTTTACATTCTTACGTCTGCTTTATACCATGTTTTTCATGCTCTAGCCATACTCAGAGCAGCGCTCATACATTGTTACTCACATCATGAGCGGCATTCACCCATCTGCTGTTACACCATGTGTTACATTCGGCTCCCACTCAAAGCTGCATTCTCCTGTTACTTGCTACACTCAGTAGTCTCAACGGGGCACTCCGCACCCACTGCTTAGTACTCTCCCGGTAAACATGGCTGCTTTCTTTTCAGGCGTACGTTTTCCTCGGTGGTGTGAAAAAAAAAAATCCTTTTAAATGCTGATTCGTGTTCACTCAGATTGGTCTCCTTTACGCCTGGTTTGCATTCACTCAGATTGGTCTCCTGCCTAGTTCAACAAAACAGCTTCTCAGCGGAGGCCAGTGGGCCTGCCATGTTTTACAAGTTGTTCTTTTGTTTGTTGGGAAGGTACTGTACCTTCCCTATGGCTTCGGGGGTCCACCGACTGCTTCGGCCCTATGGCTTTGGGGGTCCGATGACTGCTTCGGCCCTATGGCTTCGGGGGTCCGACGGCTGCTTCGGCCCTATGGCTTCGGGGGTCCGACGACTGCTTCGGCCCTATGGCTTCGGGGGTCCGACGGCTGCTAAGGCCCTATGGCTTCGGGGGTCCGGCGACTGCTTCGGCCCTATGGCTTCGGGGTCCGACGACTGCTACGGCCCCATGGCTTCGGGGTCAGGCGACTGCTTCGGCCCCATGGCTCCGGGGTCCGGCGACTGCTACGGCCCCATGGCTTCGGGGTCCGGCGACTGCTACAGCCCCATGGCTTCGGGGTCCGGCGACTGCTACGCCCCATGGCTCGGGGTCCGACGACTGCTTCGGCCCCATGGCTTCGGGGTCCGGCGACTGCTTCGGCCCTATGGCCCGGGGTCCGACGACTGCTTCGGCCCTATGGCTTCGGGGTCCGGCGACTGCTTCGGCCCTATGGCTCGGGGTCCGGCGACTGCTTCGGCCCCATGGCTCCGAGGGTCCGGCGACTGCTTCGGCCCTATGGCTTCGGGGTCCGACGACTGCTACGGCCCCATGGCCAGGGGTCCGACGACTGCTTCGGCCCCATGGCTTCGGGGGTCCGACGACTGCTTCGGCCCCATGGCTTCGGGGTCCGACGACTGCTTCGGCCCCATGGCTTCGGGGTCCGACGACTGCTTCGGCCCCATGGCTTCGGGGTCCGACGACTGCTTCGGCCCCATGGCTGCGGGGGTCCGATTACCTGTTTTCAGTCCTGCCTGATTGGTTGTCCATCCATGGTTCCAGGCTCATTGGGCCCAAATGTCTCACATTCATATCTGCTTCCCTGATCACCTGCATACGGCCCATGTTTTAAACTAAAGTCTGTCACCTGCGGGGTTCAGTCAGGTTCACTTGTTACTCAACTAAGTTTCGTGCTCCTTACGTTCTTTAGGTGTTACACCTTATTAATGTCCAGTGTCTGCCATGCTCCAGGATCACACTTCAATTACTGGAGCTCAAATCTTTAGGGTCACCTGCCATGTTGGTCAGGTCACATTTTTCAACGATATTCGCCTGCCACGGTATGCGGGCCACGTAGGTTAATGGTAGACTCAGATACCAGGTCGGTTTTCCCGGTTCAGGATTAAACCATTCTCAGGGGTTCACAGAAGAATGCAGGGGCCATGGCAAGCAGATAGATGATGTCTGGGGAACTATTCAAAGATTCCCTTCCTACTTTCATGGTTTCTTTTGCCCCTCACTTCTTGCATAGTCTAGGCAGGCAGGTTTCTCTTTCGGTTCCACAAACTCCGGAGGCCAGGGCAATTGTCAGTACTAGAACCACAGGTCACCAGGTTCAGTTAATATTTCATGCTCCATTCCACAGCATATTCCCAGTCCTTCATTCCGCTTCGGGGCACTATCTGCAACATCGAGCATCATGTCTCCGGTTTCGTCATTTGCAAGCTGTGATGTACGTCTCCTTATGGTTTTGCCGCATACTTCCTGAATGGGCAGTCAAGATTGCCGATGCCTTGCAGTTGGTCACGGATTTGTTTGCACTTTCATTGTGTTTCTTTATAACCTACTTGGCTTGGCTTTTGCCCCCTTTTAGGCCTACCCACGGCAATGGCTAAGGGCACAATTCACCATTAAGTTAGGTTTAGCTAGCACACGGCTAGCCGGGTTAGGTTGTTCTTGATGTTTATCTCCCTAGGGTTCATCAAGCATCGTTGGCCGTAGCCATGACCACAAGTAGTAAGGCTGACTAGTCAGCCTGCATTTGTGGGAGGGGCGGAGGCTCTTCTTAAACAAGCCACTGCCTTACTCCTGGGCGTGTGTTCTTCAGGTGCCCCACCCTCCCTCCCTTCTCTTTTCATTTCCACAGGGTATGCCCCCTTTTAGGCCTACCCACGGCAATGGCTAAGGGCACAATTCAAGCCATTAAGTTAGGTTTAGCTAGCACACGGCTAGCCGGGTTAGGTTGTTCTTGATGTTTATCTCCCTAGGGTTCATCAAGCATCGTTGATCGTAGCCATGAACAAAATATATATATATATATATATATATATATATATATATATATGTATATATATATATATATATATATATATATAGATATATAGATATATATATATATATATATATATGTATATAAATACACACATTGTGTTTGCACATGTAGAAATCATCATCTTGATTCCTAAAGGAGTTACCTGTAAATTTACATTGATGACCTATCCTCTGGGTAGGTCCTCAATATCAGACCAGTGGGTTCTGGCATCTTGGACCTCCACCTATCAGCTCTGCTGCCTCTTCATGGGCCATGACATCACTGTACATCAGTCATATGGCGTGGTTGAAGCTCAGCCCCATTCAAGTCAATGGGGCTGAGCTGCAATACCAAGCAAAGCGAGTATATAATATAAGGTGCCGTACTTGAAAAGCTGCCTGGAGGTGGCTGCTTTCACCAGAGATCCGGTGAGCGTGGCGGCTCCCTAAAACAGCTGATCCTGAGGATAGGTAACAAGTTAACAATGCATAGAAACGTTTAATTTAACTTTTAATTGCTTTTAATGTAATTTGTGATGTGATAGCATGAGATACGATATCATACTCAAGTTTAGAACTGCTATATTTGTATGTTCTTCTGTTTTAATTTTAGATTGGCTAGAAAAGTCACACATACTCCAAAATGGTATCAATAAAAACTACAGATTACAAAAAAATGAGCCCCTACACAGCTCAGTAGATATAACTATTAAAAAGTTATAAGGGTCAGAGTATGGTGATGTAAAAATAATTATTTTTACACTATTCAGATATACAAATCTATACATATGAGGTATTTTTGTAATCATACAGACTCAGAGAACGAAGGGCACAGGAATGCTGTGGGAACAAGACCCATAAAAGATATTGCTTTTTTTCTTTTAATTTCCACCCCATTTGGAATTTTTCACACTTCCCACAACATTGTATGCCATATTAAATGGTGGCATTAGAAAGTAAAACTTGTCTCGCAAATAATAAGCCCTCATACAGTTATGTGAACGGAAAAATAAAAAAGTTATGGCTGAAGGAAGAAAGGGAAGAAAAAGGAACTATTATTTTTGCATCTTATAGCAATGTTGTTTGATCGCTGCTTGTTATAATTATTGGAAAGCCATATCATTGTATTAGGACACTATTTATACAATGTAAGGTGGCTTCAGTATTAGGTACTCTGTGCCTACGGATATGGTCACAGCTTGACATTGCACCATTCACATGAAAAGCTTTTGCATTTTTCACGAGAAAGATGGAGCATAATGAGCATATCCAAACATAATGATAACGTGGGCTGATGGTTTTTAAATATCCAAAACTTAATATTGTTTGCCCATTTACAGTGCACACAGAATGTTAGCAACTGTCTACCCAATATGAACACAATATGTTATTTGTAAATGTGATCAGCTGTGCCAATAGCTGTCGTTATTTTAATATAATGTCCGAAACCGAGTTATAATACATGACCTATTATCACCTTGTTATGTCGTATAACTAGGAAGGAATTTAATCCAGAAAATGATTTGCTCTGGGATAAACAGCTGTTGATCATTAAAATTGTCATCACATTTTTCAGAAAATTGTGCCCTTAGACATCGAAGTATTCCGATTTATTTATCTTACTTAATTTTGATTGTTCAGTTTCAAAGAAGGAAATGCAGTAAACTGTTAGGCTCAACAAATCACTGTCATTGTCCTATTTTTCTGCAATTGATTCTCCTGTGCTTTAATGTTCTATAACGAAAAGGTTTTGGTTAGACCAGATCTCAAAACAATAGCCGTCCCCTATAAAACATCACACAAGATATTGGAAACAGACCGCCAGTTTGTTTTAATTAGCACCTTACAGTTTAAAGTATTTTAAGAGGACGCATCAAAGGTACTCACAGTTCTATCACGGCACATTTAGGCCAATTTAGCATACAAGAGTAAAGCATTAAAATCAAGTCACATGTGAAAAGGATTGTCTAAATTTACCTAAAAAGACTTTTACCCTTTCATTTCATATTTTAACACAAAATGTACTGTACCCTGGGGTTAAGTCTTTTTTACAGCTTGATAAACCCATGTGCATGCTCCTTAAAGCGTATGATGTAGTATGATGTAGCATCACTTTAATTTTTTCAGTAGTCACTGATTATACAAGGTTTACATACTGTTGCAAAAAAGTATACTTAGTGTACATTCTTTCAATAAAGTGGTGGTTGGAATAAGTGCAAACCAGTACACATTTCACATGTGTAAACAACCAGAAAGTTCAGATGTAGTCTCCTTGGAAGAATCTATGTTACTATTCAAGAAATCAATGATCACAGTATATTTTGTGCATATCTACTTTTCCAGTGTCTAGATATGGATGACCTATCCTCAGTATATGTCACTAATATTAACTTGGTGGCAGTCTGACACCTCACACCCTCACTGATCAGTTACATTCAGCAACCACAGAAACAATACAATGGATGGAGGAGGAAGTAGAAAGCTTCATGCACTATTTAGTGGCCATCTTAGGTTACTCCCAACTGTTCACTGTTGTTCCCATTGCCAGTGGCTGTCAACACCAGCTGATTGGTGGTGTGCTGTGTGTTAAAGCCACACTAATATTGACCGTGAGGCTGGATCATCAATATCTAGACACTGAAAATTACTCTTTCCTGTTCACTTTTAAATAGTAACTTCATGCAGTATCTCCAATATGGACAAATTACCCAGGAAATTATCTGTATTGCCATATTTAGAGTGAGAAAGATTGAGGAAAGGAGAGGAAAATGTGTGACTACAGTATATCTCCTCCTCTCTATGAACATATAATAAAAATGAGTTTGAACCTTAAGAACTTGTCTCTTGTATAGCCTTTCTATAAAAGGAAGGTGAGAAATTAATTCTAAATTATTTCACAAAAAAAGTCTTTAGTTTGTGCAGAGTTTTCTTCCTTTCAGCCTTTCTAGATATATAAATATGTAACATAGTTTGTAATGTTTCACTTGATTCAAACAACACATCAATTTTATATTACCTAACATTCCCCTCTGATTTGTTATAATTATCACATTTTTTATGAGAAAATATACACATATAAATATTCATATATAATATACACATATAAATATACATATCATTAAATGATATGGGTAAAAAATACAGGTTTTATAATTCGTCCTTGTTATATAATTTAATGTAAGCTTAAAAATTATCATTTTGTTAGGACATGTTAACATTTGGACAAAATGAATATATTTTTGGTAAGTTTTTGCTAGGAAAGTCTGCTTCTTCCTCAAGTTAGCATTTTCTTTTATTTGAATACAGTTATATATGTGTAGGAGCTTTTAAGTTACATGATTTTAACTCAACAATTCTATAAATTCCTTGTATAACAAAATACAATGGCGTACATACAACCCCATATTTTATAAAAATATTCTTCTGACATTATGAGAAATAATAAATAAATCATATTTTGAAAAAGTAATGATATTATTGTTGTTATCATTATTATTAAGTTTAACTTTATTAAAAGATATAAAATACTTTCCAGTAAGTTTTAGATGTTCTTGTTACCAGTGAGGGGACACAATTAAACTACAGTATAAATGAAATTGATTCCTTAAAGGGGTTGTCCCACGAAAAATATTCTACAGTTTTCAAACCAGCACCTGGATCTGAATACTTTTTTAATTGCGTGCAATTAACCCCTTCAGGACCAAGCCGGTTTTCACCATAAGGACCAAGCCACATTTTGGAAATCTGACATGTATCACTTTATGTGGTAATAACTCTGGAATACATTTACTTATCCAAGCCATTCTGAGTTTGTTTTTTCGTGACACATTGTACTTCATAACAGTGGTAAATTTGAGTCAATATGTTTTATCTAGATTTTTTTAAAAATCCCAAATTTGTGGAAAATTTGGAAATAATTTCTAAATTAGAATTTCTCTGATTTTAATATGAACAATTCTCCATATGTCTACTTTATGTTGGCATCATTTTGTAAATGTTATTTTATTTTATAGGACATTAAAAGGCTTTGAATTTTAGAAGCAATTTTAAAATTTCCAAATCCACTATTTTAAGAACTAATTCAGTTATTAAGTCATTTTGTGGGGTTTACATAGTAGAAATCAACCATAAATTACCCCATTTAAGAACCTACTCTCCTCAAATTATTCAAAACGGATTTAACAAACTTTGTTAACCCTTTAGGTGCTCCATTATAATTAAAGGAATATTGAGGTGAAATGTCACTTTATTTGTCAGATTTTCCATTTTTATCCATCTTTTCCTGTAACACAGCAAGGGTTCAATATTTATTACACTGATTCTGCAGTTTACAGAAACACCCAATATGTGGTCATAAACTGCTGTATTGGAACACAGAAGGGTACAGAATGGAGGGAGCGCCATATGGATTTTGGAGGGCAAATTTCATTGGGATAATTTTAAGTTGCCATGTCGCTTTTGAGTGGACCCCCCCCCCCAAAAAAAAAAAGAGTGATCCCATTTTGGAAACTACGGGATGCGTGACAGTTTTATTGGTACTATTTTGGGGTACATATGATTTTTGATAGCTCGACATTACACTTTTTGTGAGGCAAAGTAACCAGAAAAGGGCTACTCTGGCACAGTTTTTTTTTTTTTACAGCATTCTTTTGACAGTATAGCTCATGTGTTGTTTTAATAGAGCAGGTTGCTATGGATTCAAAGATACCAAATATGCCCTTTTTTTGTCTGTTCAAGTTTTATATAATGATTAATAAAGCATTTTTTGGGGAAAAAATCAATCATATTTTTGTGTCTTTTTAAAGTTACATTTCTTTTACTTTTCTGTCGATCATCTTGTGTAGGGGCTCATTTTTTTGGCGGAAGAGTTGATGTTTTTATCAGTACCATTTTTGGGTACATGTGATTTTTTGATCATTCAATATTTTTTGGCGTTCACTTAAGGGGGTAGATCATGTGATATTTTTATACATCCGCTCTTTACGTATGCAGGAATATCTAATATGTCTATTTTTTATTTATTTCAGTTTTATACAATAAAAGCATTTATGAAAAAAAATGTTTTTTGTGTCTCCATTTTCTGAAAGCTATATTTCTTATATTTTTCTACTTATTGTCTTGTGTAGGGGCTAGTATTTTGCAGGAAGAGCTGACATTTTTATTGGTACCATTTTTGTGTATATATACATTTTTTAACTAAACTTTACTTTACTGGGGCAAGGTGACCAAAAATTGCTATTTTGGCACACTTTTTTTTCTTTCTTTTTTTTTAACACCGTTCACCTAATGGGGCAGGTCATGTGACAAATTTTATAGAGATGGCCATTTCAGACGTGGTGTTACCTAATGTCTGTTTTTTTTTTTTTTATTGTACATGACTTTATGAGGGTATTTGTTTTTTACTTGAAACTTTAATTTTTGTTATTATTTTTCATGTATTATTTACTTTTTGAACTTTTAATTTTTGTCCCACTGGGGACTTCAAATTTTCAGGGTTTGATCCCGGTTTCAATATAGTACAATACATGCTGTATTTTGCAGCATTGACTGCCACCAACATACAGTGTAAGATGCTGACAGTTGCCTAGGAGACCCAGCCTGAAGGCTGGATCTCCTAGGCTTCCGTAGCTGTTTAAGGCATCGGGGCTGCCACAACAACCATTGGCCCCCTGTCACCACAGCACAGGTGCCAATGGGGTCAGAGAGGGAGCCCCCTCCCTCTTTAAACCCCACACGTGTCACGGTCAGTCTTTACAGCAGCATGTGAAGTTTTAATCTGCTGGCATCTGCATTTTCAGCGATACCGGCAGATACAGTAGGGGCTCCTGCACTCACTGGATCACGTCACATACATATGGGGATGCAGCAAAAATGTGAAAATGTGTGAAGGGGTTACCTAAAAATGTATTATAACTACTGAGATACTAAATTAAATCTATCCGTATAGCACCACCTGCTGTTTACATAGCAGAAAGGTCACACCCCTGAGACAGGACATGCCCCTTAATATGACAGGTTGAAATAAATCTAGTGGAGCAATGAATGGAGAAATATCTAGCTTTGTTAGAACGAGGGTGTCATGTGATTAATGTAAATGTCTTTAAGACAATTCTTCTTGGAAAGGCAATCGCGTTTATTTTGAAATAAATTACAGAGCAGCGTACAGAGTATATTGAAAATAAATTTAACCCCATAACCCCCCTACCACTCCCAAAATGTTTTTTTTTTTTTAATCTATAAGCAATAACATACAGAATTTTAAAATGTCAACTGTGTGGAAACTGAATACACATAATCTGACGATTGAGAGCCATTAATAACATGATGCAGACCACAGCAGCAGTGGCCGTACGGAACATGATACTAGGCAGACAGACACCAACAGTGACAAGATGGGTCACCGCCAGCAAGGCGAGGTGGGCGAGGTCTATACATTGGAATTAGGTGGAGGAGTGGGAAAATCTTCCTGAATCCAGGTTTGGTTTATTTTGACAAACGTGTTATTTTGACAAACAATGTTTTCAATACTGGTGGAGGACAACTTGGGCCACGCCCACCACAGTGCTAAAAAACTCTCTTACACTGAAGGCAGGGCAAAAAAAAGAAGATGGAGAGAGTGCTGTGCTAGTCTGTTCCAGTCTGCCTGTCCTGAAATCCAAAAGATCAGGGAACTGGGTATGCAACAGAGACTGGCCACAGTTTAGGTAGGCCTGAATCTGGACGTTGAGGGGGGAGCTGTCGGCTTGCTGACTGGCTAAGCTGGGCACAGCACCTGGAAAAACGACTCCTTCATATTGAACAGACTGAAATGGCTGTTGGTACTATTGCTGTGGCTTCTGCTGCTCATGACTCTGCTGGGGGTGGAGGAGGGTGTCCTTTTAAGACACACTGGTGGCAGGTGCCTGTTTGACGTAAGCTGCAAACATTTTGCCATGGTAGAGAGGATCTAAAAGCATGGCTATCGAGTAATCATCGACTGCTTGATGTCAACGGTATGCCTGTCACTGCATAAGCAAGCGAGCATACAGGTCTTTCCGGCTCTGCCCCCCACTGAGAAGATTGAGTGTCTTGGCCGGTGCATCCTCATCATCATGCTCCTCTACCTCAGACTCCTCTTCCTCTTGCAGTGGCAGCTCCTTATTCTCAATTTCCTCCTCCTCATCTTCATCCTCCTCCTCCTCCTCCATGTCAGATTCCCTTTGTGTGACACCAACAGCTATAAGGCAGACAGCAAGATGCATCAGCTGCTCTTCTTTTGCCGTGGTCCCCTGCTGCATGAGTGTCAGCGTCTGTGCTAAGATAAATATGAGTCATTCATGCCACAGTTGTCCCTGCTGACAAACTTTGTGGCCTCTTCGAGGGGGGTTCAGCACTAGTGATGAGTGGCAGGGGCAATATTTGAATTTGCGATATTTTGCGAATATTCGTTAGATGTAATATGTAATATGTAATATGCAATGTAATATGCGTGTTAATCGAGTAAGGGGTTATAGGCAACTTCCTATTAGCTTGGCTTGCAGAATTAGTGAATATGTAGAATATAGTGTGATATATATTCGTATAAACTAATATTCGTCATTTTTTTGTCATCTGAACCCATTACATTAACTACTCTAATGGGTTCAGATGAAAAATAAAAAAGAATGTTTGTTTTTATGAATATATACCACACTATATTCTACATATTCACGAACTCTAGCAAGCCAACCCAATAAAAAAGTTGCTTATAACGCGCCCTTAATGCGCTTATTACATTGCCGATTTTTTGCATAAGAAGATTCTATATTACAATATTCTAATTTACTAGATATTGCAGTCTTCTCAAATTGGCCCACAAGCAAGAAGCAAGCAGGTAATGGGTTCAGGTGAAAAAAAATGGACGAATATTCGTCTTTACGAATATATGCCAGTATATTCAAAATATTTGCGAATTCTCGCAGTTGAGATATTCACGATAAAAATTCGCAATTCGAATATTCGTGCTCAACACTATTCAGCACCCAACAGGCGTCTTTGAGCTGCCACTGCCTGACCTCGAAGCAATAGCTGTTCCCTGCTGCTGAGGCTGTCTGGTGCATGACAGAATCGTTCACTGCTTGAGCATGTGCAATGTCGAATTCCAGCGAGTTGGAACGTTGCAGATTATGCAGTGTAGCAGCAGGCTGTTCTGTCGCTGCAAGTCCAGGAGACCGTTCCTCACCACTAGCCTTATGGAAGATGATGGTCGGCTGGTCGCAGCAGTGGCATTATGGTGTTGGTGGCATAATGGAGACAGCGGCAGCAGCCATACCGAACGTGATGATAGGCAGGTTGCATTAGGGGCATGATGGTGGCAGGCAAGCAGGAAGGTAGACAGACAGCAACAGTAGCAAGATGGGGTATCTCCAGCAAGGCTTGATTTATTCATCTGAATCAGCCCAGAGGAGTGTGAAAATCTTTCTGAATGGTTTATTTTAAAAAAAAAGTGATGTTTTGGACACTGGCAGAGGACAACTTGGTCCATTTGGGTGTCACTACTCCCGCTGCGGTGCTGAAAATCCTCCTCGAGATTACCCTGAAGGCTTGGCCAGAAAGAAGGAATAGGGTATCCTATGCCAGTTCAGGCCACTGTTCCAGTCTGCCTGCCCAAAAATCCATGGGGTCAGGGAACATGATAAGCACCACAGACTGACTAAAGTTTAGGTAGACCTGAACCTGAGCGTTGAGGCGGGAGCTGTCAACTTGCTGACTGGCCTCAGCCTGGCATGGCACATGAAAAAACTGCTCCATTATGTTGAGGAGACTGAAATGTCTGCTGCTGCGGCTTCTGCTGCTCGTGGTGGCGGGAGGTGGGTGACTCTGTGGGGAGTGGAGAGGGGCCTCCCTCTCAGATACACTGGCAGCAGCTGCATACACAGTGTTTCCTGAAAATAACATCATTAGTTCTGCCTTTCTGCCAGAATTCTCATGTTGTGAAAGGTCAGGGACATGTGCAAGAGATATGGGAGGGTGACACAAGTGACAACCAAACATATGTAGATGACGATGTAGCCGATTTCACGTTAGAGCCAGGTGAAGAGGGGGGATTGTCATCACCAGGGGACTAGGGTGGCAGCGGGGAGACAGCAGTGTGGAAGCAATGGGAGATCTGGAGCAAAAAAGCAGTAGGGATTCACCGTCTGCTACTCGTCCCAGCCATCTGGGAAGGCTCTTAATACCTGTGCAGGCTCCACCTCTCTTACTCAGCTGACAGACATAAAACATTAATAAAACTTTGCTTCCAGTCTACACTAATGGATATTCGGGCCCGACATTTTATAATAATGCATATTTCATTAGGCTAATTGTTCTGATACCACATCTGTGTAGGGGTCCCAGAAGGTGAGATACTCGTTATGTGGGTGTAGCGTTTAGGTGAAGGAGAGACCCCAAGGCAGGATTCAAGTACAGGACAGCAGACAAGGAGGCTGAAGCAGTTACCGGCTTTATTAACGGACAAACTATAACTGCCAGAAAATGGGATTAACAGTATAGTACCACGGCACCAGGGGCTCAATTGAGAAATAGCAATAACAGTATCAACAGGTTTACACAGAATACTTGAACAAGAGTTAGGACAAATGCGTTCTAACAGCAAACACATCAGAGCACAGGCTACACTCAGCTAATATACTCCTAACTATAACCTCTGCTAACCATGGTACGCTTCTGCAGCACACTCTAAAGTCCCCTGCTCTATGCCCTATCGCAGATTAGGACCGGTGCACACGCACAGTTCTGGAGTTATCTGAACAAAGGTCTGTGATAGCGTCTTCTCCCATGAGGTTGATGCTTGTCTTGTCCGATGCGTGGTGGCCTGTGTCCTCTGGCTTCTAAATCGATCACTTGCTTTTCTCAGCATGTGGCTTGCTTCTCTCTCTCTCTCTCTCTCTCTAGGTTACAGCTGCAGCACTTCAGGTAATAGTCTATCTTGATCTGTCTCAAACACAGCCAGTTTCTCAGGTCTCCATCAGTTAGGCCCTGTGTCCCATCACTAGCCTATACTTGGCTCCTAACATGGCCAAGTCCCTGCATACTTTTTCCAGGCAACCATAGTAATATCATACCATTGCTGGACAGACTGGAGTCTGCTTTTTGCTACCGTGCAGTGCTTAGTGTCTAAAGTTAGGCCTATTGAGGCAAAGGTGCACAGTAGTGATGAGTGAGCATGCTCGGCCGAGTAGTGGTTTGGCTCGAGCATCGCTAGTCTCATCCCCGCACGTTTAGCGCCTCCTAAGCAGCCAATCAATGTGCAGGTAAGTAATGCCCTTCAGTGTAACGCCGTAGCCATATTAGCTACTGGCATTACACTGATTGGCTGGCAGGAACTCGTCATCAGGTGCTAAATAGCACCCGATCACATGTGTTCGGCTCAGTCAGCGTCAGGGAGAGCAGAGCGTTGGCAGGGAAAGATAGTGTGTGAAGCGAAATTTAACAGATTTGATTAGAAACAAGATTTGCAAAGACACAAAAGTCCTTTTAAGGACTACAGTGTGTGTGTGTGTGTGTGTTTGAGAGCAGTAATATATTTTAGTACCTGCATTGAAGTTGTGCTATTCGTCACCCAAGCAAATGAGTTTTAGCACGGCCTGTTGCCGCTTCCCCACTGCTGTGTTACACTGCTTCCAGCTACTGACTGATGGTTGAGTGCTGCTGCAAGATGAGAATTTAGAGTTTGCCGTGGAGGAGGAGGTGGAGGCGGAGGAGGAGAAGGGGGGGTTGCATCCACTAATGTAGGTGGTGGCGGAAATCCTGATGAAAGTAGGGCCCGCAATCCTTGTCATCGGTAGCACCTGTGCCATCCCAGGGTACGACTCGTTACCGGCCTCCACAAGGTTCACCCAGTGTGCCGTCACGGAAATGTGGGGTCCCTTGCCAAAAGCACTTGTCCATGTGTCCGTCGTTAAGTGGACCTTCCCAATAACTACGTTGGTCAAGGCACGGGAGAGTTATGGGACACAATTGCTGGTGTAAGGCGGGGATGGCACACTGAGAAAATAGTGGCGGCTGAGGACTGAGTAACAAAGGACGGCCGCCGCCATGAGGCAGAGAAAAGCCTCAGTGTCCACAGGCCTAAATGGCAAAATTTCCAGCGCCAGAAATTTTGAAAGGTGCGCATTTAGTGCTATGGCCTGTGGGTGGGTGGCTGGGTATTTGCTTTTGCGTTCAAAGGCCTAGAGTAAGGACATCTGTATGCTGTGCTTGGACACAGAAGTGGGTGTGCTAGCTGATGGTGCTTGTGGGGCGGGAGTCATCTGCAGGGCTGGAGTCTGCAGGGCGAGAGTCATCCGGGCCTGCATCTAGAACAGAGGATTGGCCAGCACGTAACACAGGGGTGGAAGAGGAGGCAGTGGTGTGACCCACAGATACCGATTGTGGACCCAGGGGTTCGGCCCACCTATTAGGGTGCTTTGATGCCATGTGGCGGATCATGCTGGTGGTGGTGAGGTTGCCAGTGTTCACACTCTTACTTATTTTGCCTCCAGTGTACTGTCTTTCCCCATTATGTTCCCGGGTTTGAGTTTTTATTGTTATGGTTTGAATTAGAGTTTATAAATAGGATGTAAAATATGTTATGGTTATTTGATTATTTATGAGTTCTTATTTTGGTATGGCACAGTTTGTAAATGACAATTCTTTTATCGTCCGCACTTTCCTCAAAAAAGCGGCAGACTGCGGAACACCTACCCCTTGGCAAGGGAGATTTCCACAAGGGGGAACAGTTGCGGGCCTGTTTGGTGTGGCCCGCCTTCTCCCTTTTGCCACCCTTCCAGCCTGTTGTGGTGCTGTGGATCCCTCCCCCTCTATCCTGCTGTCTTCGCTTGGCTTGCTACCTTTCCAGGTTGGGTCAGTGATGTCATTGTCCCCCATCTCCTCCTATACTTCCTCACTCTGGTCATCCTCCTAACTTGTGTTGACCTAACAAGACCCTCACTTATTGACAACTGTGTCTCATCCGCATCATCCACCTCGTGAAACACTAATTGCCATTCCCCACCCTCATCTTCTTCTGACTGTGGATGCTGAAGAGTTTGGGGATCAGTGCACAAGATCTCCTCATGTCCTTCTTCAAGGAGGGTCGGCTCATCTGCAGGCCCTCACCTACAATCTTTTACAGGGCAATCAAAAAATATTCTGAAATTTCAATAAAAATTTTTCGTAGCCAGTGCTGACCGCCATTCCCTGTGCTAACTCTGCAATGTAACATAAATTTTTAAAATTCAATAAAATTTTATCGTGACCAGTGTTTTTGATAATATCTCTGCAATGTCCCTTCACTGGCAGGGTGACGTAACTCGTTAGCACGGAGGAATCTCGTTGGTTATCAGAATAAACCATTCAAATCTCTTCACCCACTTACAACAGTCATGCACCACCACCCACAGAATCTAGAAAGAGGTATCAATTTGTGAGTCCTTTTAGTGTCCGGGCCGGGTGAGGTTTCCCATGTGGAATCAAATTAAGCTGCAGGCTCTAGAGATGGCCCGAACTATCCGCCGGCGAACAGTTCCCGGCGAACATAGCTTGTTCGCGTTCGCCTCTGCCGGGCGAACATATGCGATGTTCGGTCCGCCCCCTATACATCATCATTGAGCAAACTTTGACCCTGTACCTCACAGTCAGCAGACACATTCCAGCCAATCAGCAGCATACCCTCCCTCCCAGACCCTCCCACCTCCTGAACAGCATCCATTTTAAGCGTCATGCACACGACCGTTGTTTGATTCCGTGTCCGTTGCTCCGTTTTTCGTGATTTTCTGCGGACCCATTGGTTTTCAATGGGTCCGTGGAAACCTCGGCAAATGCACCGTTTGTCCTCGCGTCCGTGGTCCGTGATTCCAGTCCGTCAAAAAATATAACCTGTCCTATTCTTGTCCGTGAAAAACGGTTCACGGACCCATTCAAGTCAATGGGTCCGTGAAAAATGCGGATGGCCATCCGTGTGTCATCCGTGTTCCGTGTCCGTTTTTTTTGCGGATCCCTTGGCAGGCACTTGGGAAACATTGTCAGCCTGTCTTTTGGTAAAATCTTTTGGGTCATGTCCGCTAAAAAAACGGAAGACACACGGAAACACAACGGAAGGCAAAAACGGACACGGATCACTGAACAACGGAACCCCTTTTTGCGGACAGCATAAAAAAACGGTCGTGTGCATGAGGCCTTAGATTCATTCTGAAGCTGCAATCTTAGTGAGAGGAGGGAGAGTGTAATTGCTGCTGATTTAATTGGGAAATTGATAGCTAGGCTAGTGAATTCAGTGTCCACTCCAGTCCTGAAAGACTCATCTGATCTCTGCTGTAAGGACAGCGTCCTGACAGCACCCCAAAAAGCCCTTTTTAGGGCTGCAACATTAGTCTGCTTTTTTTTTCCTTTATATACATATTGCAGTTGCCTGGCCTGCCTGTGTGTGAGGAGCTGCAGGCCCACAGACTGTAGTGTGCCCACTGCCAGTGCCCACCCCTGTCATCCCGTGTGGTACAGGACTTTGCATCAAAAAAGGCATTTAATTTTTACACTTTAATCTAAGGTTAGTTGCCTGCCAGTGTGTGTCAGGCTGACTTCCACTGACTGTAGTGTGCCCACTGCCAGTGCCCACCACTCATACCGGCTGGCACAGGACTTTGCATAAAAAGGCATTTCATTTTTACACTTTAGTGTAATTTCAGCTGCATGCCTGCTGCTAGTGTGTGTCAGGCCGACTTCAACTGACTGTAGTGTGCCCACTGCCAGTGCCCACCCCTGTCATCCCGTGTGGCACAGGACTTTGCTTAAAAAAGGCACTTAATTTTTACACTTTAATCTAAGGTTAGTTGCCTGCCAGTGTGTGTCAGGCTGACTTCCACTGACTGTAGTGTGCCCACTGCCAGTGTCCACCACTCATACCGGCTGGCACAGGACTTTGCATAAAAAGGCATTTAATTTTTACACTTTAGTGTAATTTCAGCTGCTTGCCTGCTGCTAGTGTGTGTCAGGCCGACTTCAACTGACTGTAGTGTGCCCACTGCCAGTGCCCACCCCTGTCATCCCGTGTGGCACAGGACTTTGCTTAAAAAAAGGCACTTAATTTTTACACTTTAATCTAAGGTTAGTTGCCTGCCAGTGTGTGTCAGGCTGACTTCCACTGACTGTAGTGTGCCCACTGCCAGTGTCCACCACTTATACCGGCTGGCACAGGACTTTTGCATAAAAAAGGCATTTAATTTTTACACTTTAGTGTAATTTCAGCTGCTTGCCTGCTGCTAGTGTGTGTCAGGCCGACTTCAACTGACTGTAGTGTGCCCACTGCCAGTGCCCACCCCTGTCATCCCGTGTGGCACAGGACTTTGCTTAAAAAAAGGCACTTAATTTTTACACTTTAATCTAAGGTTAGTTGCCTGCCAGTGTGTGTCAGGCTGACTTCCACTGACTGTAGTGTGCCCACTGCCAGTGTCCACCACTCATACCGGCTGGCACAGGACTTTGCATAAAAAAGGCATTTAATTTTTACACTTTAGTGTAATTTCAGCTGCTTGCCTGCTGCTAGTGTGTGTCAGGCCGACTTCAACTGACTGTAGTGTGCCCACTGCCAGTGCCCACCCCTGTCATCCCGTGTGGCACAGGACTTTGCTTAAAAAAATGGCACTTAATTTTTACACTTTAATCTAAGGTTAGTTGCCTGCCAGCAGTGGCGGATTAACATAGGGGCGTTCGGGTCGGCAGCCCCGGGCCCGGCATCACTGGGGGGCCCAATGCCGACCCGAGCGCCCACATACTGCGGCGGGGCACGGGAGCGTATAGTTCCCTGCCCCGCCGCCTATCACCGCCATAGGCTTCAGGCCTAGTAGGCCTGAGGCCTATGTGGTGATATAAGCCCGGCGTGCGCGATGACATCATCGCGCGGCGCGCGTGATGACATCATCGTGCGCCTGTATAGTGGCGCACGCACGCTCTGATGTACGCGCGCCTGCCACACCATTCAGCATACAGGTAAGTATTAGCTTTTATTTTTTGTGTGTGTGCGCTAACTTGGGGGGGGAGATATTAAGGGACAGTGGGGCATGTTTCCATGGGGGCACATTAGTTAATGGATGACAGTTGTGGGGGCAAAATAATGGATGGCAGTTGTGGGGGCAAATTAATGAATGGCAGTTGTGGGGGCAAAATAATGGATGGCAGTTGTGGGGGCAAATTAATGAATGGCAGTTGTGGGGGCAAAATAATGGATGGCAGTTGTGGGGGCAAATTAATGAATGGCAGTTGTGGGGCAAATTAATGAATGGCAGTTGTGGGGGCAAAATTAATGGATGGCAGTGTGGGGGCAAATTAATGAATGGTAGTTGTGGGGGCAAACTAATTAATGGATGGCAGTGTGGGGAAAGTTAATTAATGGATGGCAGTTGTGGGGGCAAAATAATGGATGGCAGTTGTGGGGCAAATTAATGAATGGCAGTTGTGGGGGAAAATTAATGGATGGCAGTTGTGGGGAAAATTAATGGATGGCAGTGTGGGGAAAATTAATGAATGGCAGTTGTGGGGGCAAACTAATTAATGGATGGCAGTGTGGGGAAAATTAATTAATGGATGGCAGTTGTGGGGGCAAATTAATAGATGGCAGTTGTGGGGGAAAATTAATGGATGGCAGTGTGGGGGCAAATTAATGAATGGCAGTTGTGGGGGCAAACTAATTAATGGATGGCAGTGTGGGGGAAAATTAATGGATGACCGTGTGGGGGCAAATTAATGGATGACCGTGTGGGGGCAAATTAATGGATGACCGTGTGGGGGCAAATTAATGGATGACAGTGTGGGGGCAAATTAATGGATGACAGTGTGGGGGCAAATTAATGGATGACAGTGTGGGGGCAAATTAATGGATGACAGTGTGAGGGCAAATAATGGATGACAGTGTGGGGCAAATTAATGGATGACAGTGTGGGGGCAAATTAATGGATGACAGTGTGGGGGCAAATTAATGGATGACAGTGTGGGGGCAAATTAATGGATGACAGTGTGGGGGCAAATTAATTAATAGATGGCAGTGTGGGGGCAAATTAATTAATAGATGGCAGTGTGGGGGCAAATTAATTAATAGATGGCAGTGTGGGGGAAATTACTGTATGGGGACAGTGTGGGAAATTACTGTATGGGGGCAGTGTGAAGGGAAAATACTATATGGGGGTAGTGTGGGGTATTGGGGGACACTATACAGGTATTGTTACCTGGAGCACAATATAGGATGTTAGTATTACTGGGGGCACTCTAGGGGACATTATAACTGCTGTAGACACTATAGGGATCTTTGGGGTCATTTATCAAACTGTTGTAGTAGAACTGGCTTAGTTGTCCATGGCAACAGGTTCCACCTTTCATTTTTGACAGCTCCTCTGGAAAATGAAAGGTGGAATCTGATTGGTTGCTATGGGCAACTAAGCCAGTTCTAATTTACACCAGTTTGATAAATGACCCTAATTATGAGAAATCTAACGTGTCTGTGTAACAAACTCTGTAGGGACGAGATGCGGTGGGAGGAATTAGTCATGGCGGTCTGGGTCAAACGGAGGAGAAGAGGAAAGAGAAGAGCTACATGACAGGAGAAGTCCCTGGATGTAAGAGGTATGGGGTGCTGTATCCTCACTGCTGTGACCTGCGTCTCATCTTCTCCTCCAAGTCTTTATCATAATCATATGTATTTTAAATTTGGCACCTCAAATTTAAATTTTTCACCTGCAGTCCTATGTAACAGCTCAGATAACAGTGATAACTTTCTGTGTGCAGATAATGTACATATTCCCTGCAGTCCTAGGTAACACCCACATAACACAATAATTCACTGTGTTATGTGGGTGTTACATAGGACTGCAGGAAACATCTATGACATCTGTACTCAGAGAGTTATGAGATGGTGGGGGTCTGACTCCTGGCACCCCCGCCAATCAGCTGTTAGAGGAGACCGCGATGTTCCAGTGAGCGCCGCAGCCTCTTTGCTCCTTACCAAGCACGGCGCTGTCCATGTGATAGCAGTGCGCTTGGTATTGCAGCTCAGCCCCAATCACTCAGATAGGACAGAGCTGCAGATAGGCCATGTGAACGATGAATGTGATGTCATATGGCCGAGGAAGAGACTGTGACGCTTACAAAGCACCGCAGCCTCTTTATACAGAAAAAAACCTGAAACCTAAAATGGAGTGGGGGGGGGGCCCAAGTTGGGTAGACAGCCCCGGGCCTATCATGCACTTAATCCGCCCCTGGCCCACTGCCAGTGTCCACCACTCATACCGGCTGGCACAGGACTTTGCATAAAAAAGGCATTTAATTTTTACACTTTAGTGTAATTTCAGATACTTGCCTGCTGCTAGTGTGTGTCAGGCCGACTTCAACTGACTGTAGTGTGCCCACTGCCAGTGCCCACCCCTGTCATCCCGTGTGGCACAGTACTTTGCATCAAAAAAAGGCATTTAATTTTTACACTTTAGTGTAATTTCAGTTGCTTGCCTACTGCTAGTGTGTGTCGGGCTGACTTCCACTGACTGTAGTGTGCCCACTGCCAGTGCCAACCACTGATACCGGGTGGCACAGTAGCTTGCCGATAAATAAGGCATTTAATCTTTAGACAGTAGTCTAAATTCAGTTGCTTGCCTGCTGCCAGTGTGTGTCAGGCCCGCTTCCACTGACTGTAGTGTGCCCACTGCCAGTGCCAACCACTGATACCGGGTGGCACAGTAGCTTGCCGATAAATAAGGCATTTAATTTTTAGACAGTAGTCTAAATTCAGTTGCTTGCCTGCTGCCAGTGTGTGTCAGGCCCACTTCCACAGACTGTAGTGTGCCCACTGCCAGTGCCAACCACTCATACCGGGTGGCACAGTACCTAGCACGCGTAGTACCACTTATCTAAAAAAAATGACAGGCAGAGGCAGGCCACCCCGCAGGGGCCGTCGTGGTCGTGGTGCTGTGATTTCCACTGTCCCTGAATAATGCCCAGTTTTCAGAGGCCACGTACTCCTGAACCCGAAAAATTCAGAGGACGTAGTTGACTGGCTTAGACAGGACACCCAATCTTCAACAGCTTCCGCTAAGAACCTTGACGCACCATCCTCCTCCAGCTCAGCTTCGGTCACCTGTCTCAAGTTACCACGCACCCGCCCGTCGCCACCACCACCACTACCACCACAGCCACCACAGCCGCTTCACTTGATCCGTCAGAGGAGTTATTTACACATCAGTTGGATGCAATTAGTGATGCGCAACCATTATTGCCAGATGATGTAGATTACGGGATATGTCTCAGTCAGGCAGGATTACACACATGGACGTACAGTGTGATGATGATGATGATGTTGTACCCGCTGCTGCTTCCTTTGCTGAGGTGTCAGATACAAGTGAAGCGGTTGATGATGACGATGTGTCCACGGATGCCACGTGGGTGCCTGCTCGAAGAGAAGAAGAGGGGGAAAGTTCTGAAGGGGAGACAGAGAGAATGAGGAGACGAGTTGGAAGCAGGGGGAGGTCGTCGCAAGGAGTTAGTGGCACAGTCAGACAGCATGTATCGGCACCTGGGGTCAGCCAGACAGCACGCCAGTCAACGCATGCTGTTGCCACCACTAGAATGCCGTCATTGCAAAGCTCAGCAGTGTGGCATTTTTTTGTGTGTCTGCCTCTGATAAAAGCAATGCCATTTGCAACCTGTGCCAAAAGAAACTGAGTCGTGGAAGTCCAACACCCACCTTGGTACAACTGCTTTGCGAAGGCACATGATCTCACATCACAAACGCCTATGGGATCAACACATGAGTACAAGCAGCACACAAACTCAAAGCCACCATGCTCCTCCTGGTCCAGCATCTTCAGCCACGCCAACCACTGCTGTCCTCCCTGCCCCCTCTCAACCACCCGCCACTCCATCTCTCACCTTCAGCAGTTCCTGCTCATCTGCCCACAGTCAGGTGTCTGTCAAGGACATGTTTGAGCATAAGAAGCCAATGTCACAAAGTCACCCCCTTGCCCGGCGACTGACAGCTGGCTTGACGGAACTCTTAGCCCGCCAGCTTTTACCATACCAGCTGGTAGAGTCTGAGGCCTTCAAAAATTTGTCGCTATTGGGACACCACAGTGGAAGGTACCCGGACGAATTTTTTTTCAAAAAGGCAATCCCAAACCTCTACCATGTCATTGAAAAGGAAGTCATGGCATCTCTGGCATACAGTGTTGGGGCAAGGGTCCATCTGACCACTGATACCTGGTCTGCAAAGCACGGTCAGGGCAGGTATATCACGTATACTGCGCATTGGGTCAACCTGCTGACGGCTGACAAGCATGGAATGCGTGGCTCCGCAGCGGAGTTGGTGACACCACCACGACTTGCAGGCAGACCTACTGCCACCTCCTCTACTCCTACTCCATCCTCTTCAATATCCTCCTCGGCTGAGTCCTCTTCTGCTGCGGCGTCTGGCTGCACATCAACTGATTCCCCCAGCTCCCCAGGGCTATTCCACATCCCGGATACGACAGTGTCACGCTATCTTGGGGTTGACTTGCCTGAAAGCAGAGAGCCACACAGGACCAGCACTCCTGTCCGCCCTGAACGCACAGGTGGATCAGTGGCTGACCCCGCACCAACTGGAGATCGGCAAAGTGGTGTGTGACAATGGAAGCAATCTGTTGGCGGCATTAAATTTGGGCAAGTTGTCACATGTGCCGTGCATGGCACATGTGTTGAATCTCATCGTACAACGTTTTGTGTCTAAGTACCCAGGCTTACAGGACGTCCTCAAGCAGGCCAGGAAGGTGTGTGGCCATTTCAGGCGTTCCTACACGGCCATGGCGCACTTTTCCGATATTCAGCGGCGAAACAACATGCCAGTGAGGCGCTTGATATGCGACAGCCCGACACGTTGGAATTCAACACTCCTAATGTTCGACCGCCTGCTCCAACAAGAAAAAGCCGCCAACGAGTATTTGTATGACCGGGGTGCTAGGACAGCCTCTGCGGAGCTGGGAATCTTTTTGCCACGTTACTGGACACTCATGCGCAATGCCTGTAGGCTTATGCGTCCTTTTGAGGAGGTGACAAACCTAGTCAGTCGCACCGAAGGCACCATCAGCGACCTCATCCCATTTGTTTTCTTCCTGGAGCGTGCCCTGCGAAGAGTTCTGGATCAGGCTGTAGATGAGCGTGAAGAGGAAGAGGAAGAGTTGTGGTCACCATCACCACCAGAAACAGCCTTGTCATCATCGCTTGTCGGACCTGCAGCAACGCTGGAAGAGGAGTATGAGGAAGAGGAGTCAGAGGAGGAATGTGGCGGCTTTGAGGAGGAGGAAGACCAACCACAGCAGGCACCCCAGGGTGCTCGTTGTTGTCACCTATCTGGGACCCATGGTGTTGTACGTGGCTGGGGGAAGAACAGACCGTCAATGACATCAGTGAGGACGAGGAACGGGAAATGAGTAGCTCTGCATCCAACCTTGTTCAAATGGGGTCTTTCATGCTGTCATGTCTGTTGAGGGACCCACGTATAAAAAGGATAAAGGAGAACGATCTGTACTGGGTGGCCACGCTACTAGACCCCGGTATAAGCAGAAAGTGGCAGAAATGTTACCAAATTACCGAAAGTCGGAAAGGATGCAGCAGTTCAAAACCAAACTAAAAAATATGCTTTACACAGCTTATAAGGGGGATGTCAATGGGGGATTCGACAATGGTTAATCAATTCGACCGGATAGGGTCCGTAACAGGGATTAAACTGATAGCAATAGTACTAGTTAAGACACCACTCATATAGGGTGTCACAGCACATTGCTCTGTGCACGCGCAGTGCCCCAATTTGGGAGTAAGAGGACCGACCAAGCTGCTTTTTCCATCTCCCGGTTCCTGAAATCAATTCAGTTTAGTGTATGAGAGTTTTGTCTGTCACTGTGAAGGCAGTCGAAGGTACCCGGCCTAAATTTTTTTTCACAAAAGGCAATCCCTGATATGGGACGTAACAGGGATTAAACTGATGAGAATAATACTACAGAAAATACCACTCATATCAGTGGAGGGAGCCAGCGTTTTTTAACCATCTCCCCGTTCAAAAATCTATTTAATAAATGGCCCCCAGATTGGGGAGTCGGGGACGTTAGAGGGATTAAACTGATGAGAATAGTACTACAGAAAATACCACTCATATCGGGTGTGACAGTAAATTGCACGGCGCAGACGCAGTGACCGTGGTTTAAAACAGAGTGGAGGGAGCCAGCGTTTTTTTAACCATCTCCCCGTTTAAAAAAATCTATTCAATAAATGGCCCCCAGATTGGGGACGTTAGAGGGATTAAACTGATGAGAATAGTACTACAGAAAATACCACTCATATCGGGTGTGACAGTAAATTGCACGGCGCAGACGCAGTCACCGTGGTTTGAAACAGAGTGGAGGGAGCCAGCGTTTTTTTAACCATCTCCTCGTTCGAAAAATCTATTCAATAAATGGCACCCAGATTGGGGACGTTAGAGGGATTAAACTGATGAGAATAGTACTACAGAAAATACCACTCATATCGCGTGTGACAGTAAATTGCACGGCGCAGACGCAGTCACCGTGGTTTAAAACAGAGTGGAGGGAGCCAGCGTTTTTTTAACCATCTCACCGTTCGAAAAATCAATTCAATTCATCTTTTGGGGACCCTTGGTGTTGTACGTGGCTGGGTGGAGGAAGAACCCTTCAATGACATCACCGGGACGTGGCTAGCTTGGTATCCAACCTTGTGCAAATGGGGAGTTTGCGGTTGTGCAAATGAACTGTTTGCGGTGCATTAAAAGGAGTTTGGTCTGTCAATGTCAGTGAAGCGGGCGTAACCCTTACACTACCTGATCGATACAACATCATACCTGATCGTATACACACACTGGATGTTTTAAAGCACGTTATTCCAAAAAATTTAGGAATGTTAGTTGATTTATGCCCTTTATGGATTAAAAGCCGACTCTGCGTCCACTACGTAATTTTCCATGGGAGTTTTGCCATAGATCCCCCTCCGGCATGCCACAGTCCAGGTGTTAGACCCCTTGAAACAACTTTCTCATCACTATTGTGGCCAGAAAGAGTCCCTGTGGGTTTTAAAATTCGCCTGCCAATTGAAGTCTATGGCGGTTCGCCCGGTTCGCCCGTTCGCGAACATTTGCGGAAGTTCGCGTTCGCTGTTCGCGAACTGAAAATTTTATGTTCGCGACATCACTAGCAGGCTCCACTCCTAGTGGTGCCCTTCCATCAATTAGTTTAAGTTTCAGCTTTGCAACCATATTCCCCTCCGAACACAAAGACTTTGGTTTCCAGAAAAATGTAATGGAAATAACGCCGCCAAATCGATCATTTTCAAACCAGGCTACAAATTTCATCTTAGATTCATGAAAACATTCTTGGCAAATGCTTTCAGAGTGGTTCTTCTGGCACCAGTCAAATACCTCATGCCATCCATCTTAATCCTGGTCCCAGTTCTGAAAAAAAACTACAGTTTTGGCGGCACTTACTGTAAAATAGATTTATTTTATTTTTTAATATTTTTTTTTTGGGGGGGGGGGGGGTTTGGGTGTATTTTTGTCAGTCTGTAAAAGTGGCGTACAACTTGGACAACATGGTTCCCAGCAGCAGCCTGGGAGTCCAAGATGCATCCAGACATCGTCCCCATGCTGTTCCCGATCAATTTCGGTAGTTTTTCTGTCACTTTCTGACCTTTTCCTATGAACAAAACACCATCCCCTCTTCAGAGCAGGGGGTGCCTTTTTCTCTCCCATTGACTTCAATTATACTCGGGTGCTCAGCCGAGCAAACGAGCATAGCATTGTGTTCGGCTCGATCATCACCAGTAGTCAATGGTGTCGCACTGCGACATGAGACATGCTGCAACACTACATTTGCAAAAAATCCATCCAGGATGGATTTTTGTGCTACTGTCGTGTTACAGTTGCAGCATGTTACAATGCGACACCATTGACTAACATTGATAAATACGTCATGCGACATTGGTGCGACATCAAAATAAAATTGCGTTGTTACACTATCAAATCCACATCTGTGCTCCAAAAAAAATCACCCTGCACACCGTGCCTGCACACGGATTTAGGTTTTCAAACACAATTTTAGTGCAGATTTTCAGGCAGATTTCTCTACATTTCTGCACCAAATCTGTACCAAAATGTGCATGTATTACTTGCAGAGATTGTTGCAGATTTCGATGCCGTTTGCTCCAATCTCACCCTTTTGCAAAGGATGAAATATGCGCATAAACCTGCACAAAAAATTCAAGGCAGGTCAATTTACACATTGTAAAAAGCAAGTGATTTGCTAGTCTCTTTGGTCACTTTGCTGGTACTGTGTTGCGCTGTAGTTTTTCTGTATGCAGCATTACAAAAGTTGACTCTTGCTGCGGATATTCAGGCCTTGGTCTTGAAAGTGGTAACTTTAGACAATCATATTTACATTGGAAATAATCTCAGTGCCTTCTTTTGAAGATGTAGCTTGCATGTTTGGTAACTACTTCTTTGCAGTCTCACTGCTATCTTGTAGCCCCCAAACTGGCTCGAACAACAATTCCTAGCAAAGGCTGGATTGTCACTTTTACTACATATATTGTAAATTGACTTACGTCCCTGTCATTACTCAGGGGGTTTATTAGCTTGACCATTTATAAAGGCACCTTGAGCAGCTATCCTATGGAGAGTTACAGACACATGACAAATTGCTATATAGAAACCTTGATCCACCCTTGGAGGCATATCTGGTCACTATCTATAATATTAACACCTTTCTGCTCTCTTTCTTATATGCATACAACCTTAAAGTTGCACCCTGGTGAACATTTATCTCTCAGCATTCTTTCCCTTGATATTATTTATAGACTACAAAGAGTCAGGAAAAAATACAGCTTACCAGATTCCTGTGCATTCACGCTACTCATGTGAAGAGTTAAATGCACAGAGAAAATGCCACCTCGGTAGTGGGAACTTATATAAACTTGGAAAAGAGAATTTCCATGTTTATTAGCAATCTATATAAAAAATGTATGACATATTTAAGGATAAAAAGAAAAACGGCTACATGTTTTGGATCTATGCGCACTGATTCTTAATCATGGAAAGACTACATGTATTTAAGAATCTGCATGTGAGCACAGGAACAGCACAAACAAGCACAGGAACTCAAAAGTTAGCTACTGCTAAAAACTCATGTTCATAGGTGCCTCAACCAACCTATTTCTCCATATATGAATATTGAATTGTCTAGACTTCTGGAACTGTTAATCTTTTAACTTAGTTATTTAGCTATGTGACATTTTGTAAATGATAAAATTCTATTTTAATGTTATAATTTATCAAAATATTATGGTTTAATTGATTTATCTAGTTTTGTTAGTCATCTTCACCAAAGACGAGGGCTCGGGTTTAGAGATGAGCGAACATTTAAAAAAAGTCCGTTGTTCGGGGTTCGGGTGGTGGTTAATCGCGCATCCCGTTATGGATTCCACTATAGCGCATATGGAATCCATAAGGGGCGGCTGCCACCTACCCGAACTGTTGCACAGCCGAAGGACCTGGCGTGACGTCACTGTCATGTGATCAGTGCAGGGGGCGTGGCTCAGCACGGGATCAAATCCAGTGCATGGTTGCTAGGAGACGATCGGGATGGGGACCCGATCTTTATTATTTTCCCTTATAACATGGTTATAAGGGAAAATAATAGCATTCTTAATAAAGAATGATAAGCAAAATAGTGATGGAGGGGTTTAAAAATAAAAAAATATAAATAAACTCACCTCATCCACTTGATCGCGCTGCCCGGCTAGTCTTCTTTCTTCTTCTTTGAGGACCTGGAAGAAAAAGGAACTTTGGTGACGTCATCACGCTCACCACATGGTGAGCGCGGTGATGTCAGCGCAGGTCCTGCTGAATGACTAGGCGCTCTTCATTATGGACAGCGCCTAGTATGCGTAGTTTGTGTGCAGTGTATTGTAGGCAATTTCCCTGTGGGTTTCTGGGAAAGATATTTAAATTTACTTTCCTAAGCCTATCTGATGCCAACTGATGTTAGACATGCTAGTTTGAATATATTTCCCCAGAAACCAAGGGGGGCATTACCTAGCCTACAGTAATCACATATATTAACTGGTCTCCATAACAGAAACAGTACCCACCAAGAGTTCTCCAAAGGCCTCTCAACTAGAAGAGCTATTTCTATGCTATAGAGAGCTTTTTTTTCCCTCAAAGAGCTAGTTGCGGATGTAAGGCTGGCCTAGCTATTTGCCGAGTTTTGCAACATAAGTATGTTTAAAAAGCTGAGCAATGACTTGAAGGATATTCTGCAGTTGTGAAACTCTCAGTATTATTAAATCATTTTGAAAAGAAAGCTGAACTGCTAATGTTTCTCATGTGCAGATGTCTCTTTATTTGTCTGAAATGCATCGCAAAATATTTTGCCTTGTTAGAATTAAAGAGCTTTTCTGCTTTTGCTATATTGATGACCTATCCTCACGAATTCTCATGATCAGTAGAGGTCCCCACAAATCTAATAGTTATCCCATTCCCTTTGACTATAGGATAAATTGATATAAGTGGAATACTGCGTTAAGCTTAAATGGATTTCAGTCTCAGAATATTGATTATCTACAGTATCCTTAGTATCCTATCCTTTAATATTTGATTGTAAGGGCTAGACACTCAGCACCCCTGTCAATTAACTGGCTGGAGGCATCACAGCCCTTGGAAGAGTGCTTCACTGTTTAATCTGCACACCATATACTTACTAGAAAAATGGTATACAAATGAGACTTATTGGGTACAAATATGACTTATTGGATGCCAGACTTATAGGATGGCTACCTTACATCTGTTGGCATTAGAGGCAGAGCTTGCTATGAGCTCATTTGCATACCCTCTTTCTAGAGTTCCAGAGGAGGATTGTCTGGCCAATAAGACTCCTCACGCCATTTACGTGCTCTCCATAAGGAGATACCATTGACGCAGAGTATTACAGATTTCTCTGATTAACACACTGTAGTAACCAGCATAGGCAACATGTTTACAATCTACCTCTCTAGTTGCTTTGTATATGGTCATGTTGTATACAGAGTACATACAGGTGAATGTGTTCATTACTGCAACTTTACTCAGGAGTAATGTTATGGTATCTAACAAAACTGATGTTATGAGAAGACAGTACATACTGTGCCTATAGTAAGAAATATTTTCAGCAGTATTCATAAATACAAATTGAGCCCAGGCTTTGTTTCCTGGCCTTCCATTTGTTCAAAACAGCAAACGACTGTACTTAATAAAAAGTAATATTTGACATTTGATGGCCAGTTTTTTTCAATTATATGGGTGGCTACGAGTTCTAAGAATAAGGCGTTTCTGTGTTTTCTAGACCCCTTTCTGTTTACAACACGGTTTTATTTGCATATTACATGTGGAAACATTCTGATGTTTCATTATGCTGTGCGGTTTAATATGGCTTGGAATGTACTGCATAGCTGGATTTATCTCTTATTAATTATGAGACTATGTTATGCGTATGGATAAGCTTTCATTACTATGTAATGGGGCAAAATGTTCATGTATATACCCTGTATCTTCATGTTTAATAGACTTCTGATGAAACAGCCTGGAAAAAAATCCAATTCAAACAGAAACTATACAGCAACTCTGGTTTTAATTCTTGTTGGAGCTCCAGGTGGCTTATTGCTTACCTTTCACTTGTAACTTGAATCTTATATCTAAGACTTGATCTTCATGCGGAGCCATTATCTCATCCCTGCAGAAAATCTTTTTAGCATAAAGTCAAGGGTTGCCTAATGGCAACACATTCTTGGAGTTATGTTTTTCATTGACCGTTATTTCAGAAAACTTTGTCTGCAGCTTTAGTATGGTATATAAGACATATTCCAGTGAAAAAAATGTGTCCAGTCTTCATATACTAACAAAAAATAAAATGAAGAGCACAAATAAAACATAATATGATTGAGATTTAACAAAGTATAAACTGTGTGTGGAGCTTGTTCAAGGATCATAAAACCAAGGTGGTGCACCCTTTATTAAAGGTCCTGCAGCAGGGTATATGATGTGACAGGGTCATATGAATACTGGTGGCATCTTCTCTTGCGGTGCCACTCTGGAATAGTGAAATAAAAAGTGCGCGAGGCACCAAATGTTCAGAAAGATATGACAAGTCACAAAAATGTGTAACTTGGAGGTATGCTAAGGCTGGGAACACACCTAAGCATTTCTGAATCGCGCGTATAACGCGCGTTTTAGGATGCACGTTTTTGTAACTAAGAAACGCGCATCATACGCGCGATTCAGTGATTCACCCCTATTTCAGCATGGCCCATAGGCGCGTTAAAACGCCCCAAAGAAGCTCATGCTGAAGCGACAGCGTTTGGCGTTTTTCAGCGCGTTCAAACGCGCTGTAAAACGCCCAAATGTGAACCATGCCCATAGGGAAGCATGGCTTTTCACATGTTGTGCGTTTTACAGCGCGTTTGAACGCGCTGTAAAATGTTTAGGTGTGTACCTAGGGTAATAGTTATTGATATAATTATCAATGGAGGACAATAATATAATTAACTAATGGAGAACATGCAGGTTCTAAGCAATCACATAAGGATCAGCTTAGGGGTATAAAATAAATAAAAGTCAATAAGATCAGGATTAAAAATACAGTGTAAAAGACGAAAGCTGTGTGGCCCAGGTGAGGAGGGTTACTTACTTCACCAGGGAGGTGGGTGCGCAAGATAAACTCAACACACTTGCCACCCTTACCTCCCTCACCGAGGTCGCCAAATGATAGTATACATCACGTCCGAACAAAGGTTGGAACAGCGGACTTCAGTATTCAAGGTGCTTTATTATGAAACTTGACGTGTTTCGGGGAACCAGTAAAATCCCCTTCCTCAGGAACATATACATAAGAGACAAGATGGACTTTAAGCTCACTGAGAAATCAATTAACGGGAAACAAAAATTTTTGTGATAGTTCACAATTAAATAGATGTGCAGCAGGTTAAATAATCTAGAAGTAGGCCGTCTTCCTTTAACCACTTCAGGACCTGCACCATACATATACGGCGCAGCGGTAAAGGCAATTTCACACAGCACTGTTCATGAACCCACTTATCAGGCAGGCACAGGATTTGTGCTTACTCCATCAGGGCAGGGGCCTAGCTGTTATTGATAGCAAGGCCCATGCCATAACTTCTGACATCGAACATAACTGATGCCAGGCATTTAAAAGCAATCTGTCTCCAGTTCTATGGTGTCTAAGTAAGGCCAACATAAACTAATGACAGATACCATTAGCAAAACGCTTTCTTTAATCGCAAACACTTTCTTTAATTGACCCAACAAATTTGCTAAAATCTTGTGCTAAACAGCTCGAGCACATGCTGAATGAGTTCCCATATTCATGAGTTCATGGCTCTCCCTGACCACCTGCTGCTGATTCAACTGACAATCAGAGGCAGGTGGATGTGGAGAGCCAAGAGTTTATTAATACAAGGTCTCATTGGCATGTGCTGGCGCTGTTAGAACCTTGCAGCATAAACTGGTGACAGACTCCCTCTAACCCTTTCTACCCCAGGCCAGTTTTCACCTTCCTGCCAGGCCATTTTTTGCAGAAAATGGTTGGCACGGCAGAACATTACAATAGCTTTATATGCAGATAGAGTGCTCCAATATATTCGCAATTGCACAAAACGGCACTAATGGCGCAATTATTTTGGCGCAATACGTTCAACTTCAAAGTATTGTTGTGAACTTGTGACATCACAGAACTATGTATGTACGTATGTAGAATACATGCATACATACAGCACTATGTATGTAGCATGTATGTATGGACAGCAGAACCTATCACACTACCTAACATACGGTGGGCAGAAATCCGGATTTAGGCCGGACAGTCCGTTTTTTAGACTCCTGGTCCTCCGTCCGGTGCTAAAAGGGGTTAATAACTACTGTGAAGGGGGAACTGCTGAAAGGGGGAAATAATTACTGTAAAAAGGGGACTGCTGAAAGGGGTTAATAAATACTGTGAATGGGAGACTGCTGAAAGGGGTTAATAACTACTGTGAAGGGGGTACTGCTGAAAGGGGGGAATAACTACAGTGAAGAGGGGACTGCTGAAAGGGGTTAATAAATACTGTGAAGGGCAACTGCTGAAAAGTGGGAATGACTACTGTGAATCGGTGATTGCTGAAAGCGGTTAATAACTACTGTAAATGGGGAACTGCTGAATGGGCGAATAAGTTCTAACTACTGTGAATGGGCCTCCCCCTATAATATACATGCCAGCCATAGGGTCCTGCTTGACATCCAGGTGCCTTACCTTCTTTATGCAAGTCAAGTGCCACGAAAAAGCCAGAGACAGCCAGGCCCAGCAGCCCTCAGCCGGCCCTCAAGTAGTAGCTAGGTAGAAGCTAGGTTTGGTGAGTACAACATTTCTTACTGATTTCTTGTTTTATTTAGCTGATACTATAATATAGATTAATATTTACATTCTGTTCATAATAGTATCTGTATAATGTAGTATCTTGCATGGTGTAGTATTGAACTACTGTGCGCCACTGTCCCCAGTATGATGTCCTCCTTTTTGGGGTGTGGTGTCCTCCTGTTTGGGCTTCTTTAAGTGGCCACCCTAACCTAACACCCTGCACTGGAACCTATCAGCTACACTATATCACTATCTAACCTACACTATCTCCCACTAACTATCTGTATTATATATATAAGCTAACTAACTATCTAATGTGATAACACAGGAAAGCACAGAGCACAGCAATGACACTGCTGTCTCTTTCAGAACTGTAAAAAACTGTAGAAAATGGCTGCTGGGGAGGTTCTTATATAGTAAAGCTGGAGGCAAATTTCCTATTGGTTGCTAGGGATGTTGCTAAGCTCAGATAAAGACATTGAAGCCTTCTCATTGGCACACAAGCAAGAAGCAGAGAGGGATCATGGTTTCAGATGAAAAAAAGAACTAGCATATTCAAAAATATGAATATATTGCACTATATTCTAAATATTCACGAATTCTTAAAGACCCTTCAAGCTTTTCACAGAATTAGGAAACACTTGGCTGTGAAAAGGAAAAATTTCATCTTTTTCCAGAAAAAGTTGTTTTACACCCACATTAAATTAAATACCCCAACAAGTGACCCCCGCACGAACATTTTAAGTGGTAGAAGGGTACTTTTCAGCAAACAGGTGTCTTACAGAAGGCAGAAACACCTGTAAAAGCATTTCAAAGCACACATTTGTAAAAATGAAAAATTTATAGCAGACCCCAATTTTTCACTTTCACAAGGGATTAAAGGAGAAAATGTACAATCGTATATAAAAAAGTCAAGAATGTCGCACTAGAATGTTGGATATCTAGGAAGAGGTGCACTTCACAAAATGGAGTCACTCACTCCACAAAAAGTATAGGTATTGTGGGGGGGGGGGGGTTGCTCTGGTAGACAGCGGTGCGGGTGCAGTATAGAGGCAAAGAGAGTCCAGGTAGTGCAGCAAACAGTGTTTTATTTCACACTTGCACAAACAAAACTCAAAACAGTCACTTAGTGTTACTTCACACACAGCAAAAACTTGAGGCAAAACAAAAGTCCAAGACTGAATCAAATTCACCTGTGTGGTTTAGGTGCGTGTTCACACCTGGCTGTCAGCCCAGCCGCAGGAAAGTCCAACCTCAGGCTTCCAGGCAGACTGCACGCCTCTTTGTAAGCTCTTGCTTCCAGCCCTGAGAGCTCCACGGAACACCAGCAGTTTCCAGGTTAAATCACCTCAAATCCTAGGTGTTAGTTCACACCTGGCTGAATGCTCAGCAACACAAAAAGTCCACTGACCGTCTTTAAATGGCCTGCTCTTCTGACACACAGGTCTCAGCTTTTCAGCCCAGCACAGGGCTCAGATCCCAAACACAGAGAGAGAGTTTGCATAAAACCCAGCTGTCTTTTAAAGGCACTTAGGCATTAACCCAAAAAAAACCGGACCGGCACCTATAATCCGGTCCAGTATTTACCCTCACCTGGCTGCAATCAACCCAGCAGCACAGGCTGAGAGGAAAATACCTGCTTTTTACCACCAAACCTCTCACTGTGTCACAGTATATAGTGATAAAGGATTGTGCGTCACTCTCTAATACTAAGGAGCATATATTTAATAGGTATATTAAATTCTATAAAAGTAGCAATATAGTAATTCACATACTAATCCCAAATACAATATCAAATAAACGCATCAATAGCTCATAATATGAAAATAAAATAATCGCATAAAATAGCTCGCAAAAAAAAAACAGAAGTGGAAGGATGGGGCGGTTGCCCAAAGTCTAAAAGTATCCAAAAATAATAAAGAGGATACTCATACTTTAATGAATAATCAAAGTATGTCTGTCCTTTCAGTGGATAATCTCACTTTCCCAACACAACTTCAGGTTGTGTTCCAACTCAATCCCGCTCTTAAAAACTTATTGCCAGTGGAATCGGTTTAGTGTGTGTCTTGAGTGGTGTCCCACTCTGACACTTGCAGTAGCGGCATCCCGCTCGAAATCAATGAAGGCGATCGCTGTGATTCTTAATGTAAATTATAACAGTCTTACCGGGATCTCAAGGTTAGGATGGCTCTTTACGTAGTGCTTGATATTGCTGTCTCCACATTCCGGTATCAGGAGCCGTCCAATTAAACAGAGTCCGCGCACACAGTGTCTCCTGCACGTGGGAATATCCGCGTGGGATCTCGAGGTTAGGATGGCTCTCTGTGTAGTGCTTGATATTGCTGTTTCCACACTCCGGTATCGGGAGCCGTACAATTAAACAGAGTCCGCGCACACGGTGTCTCCTGCACGTGGGAGTATCTGTGCTGTAATACCGTACCGTGCTTTGCTGGTGCTCCTGCGGGTATCTGATCTTTCTCCTCAATCATCTTCACTGTTCTTTGGTGTAGTCTCTAGGGGGGTAAAACACCAGACGCGTTTCGGGGTCACAAGCTTACCCCTTCCTCAGTGGTGGTTTAATTGGATGGCTCCCGATACCGGAGTGTGGAGACAGCAGTATCAAGCACTACGTAGAGAGCCATCCTAACCTCAAGATCCCGGAAAATTCTAATTTACATTAAGAATCACAGTGATCGCCTTCACAGGGACGCCGCTACTGCAAGTGTCACTGCAAGACACACACTAAACCGATTCCACTGGCAATAAGTTTTTAAGAGTGGGATTGAGTTGGAAACAACCTGAAGTTGTTTTGGGAAAGTGAGATTATCCACTGAAAGGACAGACATACTTTGATTATTCATTAAAGTATGAGTATCCTCTTTATTATTTTTGGATACTTTTAGACTTTGGGCAACCGCCCCATCCTTCCACTTCTGTTTTTATTGCAAGCTATTTTATGCGATTATTTAATTTTTCTATTATGAGCTATTGATGCGTTTATTTGATATTGTATTTGGGATTAGTATGTGAATTACTATATTGCTACTTTTATAGAATTTAATATACCTATTAAATATATGCTCCTTAGTAGAGATGAGCGAACTTCAAAAATTAGTTTGGCGTTCCGTGTTCGGGTTGGGGTAATCGCCGTATCCCGTTATGGATTCCACTACCGCGGACTATCCCGGCATATGGAATCCATAAGGGGCGGCTTCCACGAACCCGAACTTTGGAAAAGCTGAAGGACCTGGGGTGACGTCACCGTCATGTGATCAGTGCAGGGGGCGTGGCTCAGCACTGGATCAAATCGCATGTTGCATTTAAAAATTTCCTGAGGTCCCCAGAAATTAAAAAAGCCCAAGAAGTGACCCCTTTTTGGAAGTGCACCCCCATACAAACATTTTAAGGGGTGGAAAGGGTACTTTTGAACTACTGGTTGTCTCACAGAAAAAAATATGTAGTGGTTATTGGAAAGTGGATATGCAAGCGAAGTGGACTAAATCAGAGATATAAAGTGGAAATATTACAGGGAGCATACAGGATGAAATTAAATTAATACTCCATGGATGTGTGGTATATTTTAAAACACTCCTTCATGCACCGGCTAGGTTTTTCAGGGCAGGTTTTGCAGTGGTAAATGCTGTCCTTCCTAATTCCCCTTTTTGAACAAACTCTGCATCTTTTTTGGGTCCTTCCTTTTCTTGCCGTCTGGGGGACTTCAGCTGGGAAATGTTGTCATGGTACAACACGGCCACTGTAACTTACAGAAGTACTGGGGTCCTCTTCTGCTTGGTTTGGAAGAATTAGGGCCTTGATCACTACTTCTTGAAAGTGAAGAAATGTTCCTGTGTGTCCGCTAGACTTATATAGCACGTACGCATTGTGTACAGCCAGCTTTTTGTACCACACTTTTGTTTTTTGTGTGGCACTGTAGGGCTTCAGAACTTGATCTGAAAGCTCAAACCCGCCCATGTTCTTGTTGTAGTCCAGAATGAGGTCTGGTTTGGGGACAGTGGTAGTGGTACCACATACAGCGGCAGGGGAACTGGTGTTACTGTGAATGGTGGTCAGTACAAGGGCGTCCCTCTTGTGCTTGTACTTAACCACCAGCATGTTCTCATGGAGGAGAGCCCTGCTTTCACCCTTTCTCAGTGGTTGCCCTAACAGGGATCTACGGAGGCCTCTCTGATTTTTGCGTACCGTGCCGCAAGCCACAGTACCTCTGGCTTTTAGGGACAGAATAGGGGTATGCTGGTATAATAGTTATCCACATAGAGGTGGTAACCCTTATCCAGCAGTGGGTGCAGTAAGCCCCACACTAGTTTCCCACTAACTCCTAAGACAGGGGGGCATTCTGGGGGTTCAATCCGGAAGTCTTTCCCTTCATAAACACGAAACCTATAGGTGTACCTGGAGTTACTCTCACAGAGTTTATGCATTTTTATGCCATAACTTGCTCGCTTGCTGGGCAGGTACTGGCGGACTCTTTCCATTCCCCTGAAATGTACCAGGGACACATCTATACAGATATTTTGTTCTGGGGTGTACACTTTAGCAAACTTGGTGCTGAAGTGGTCAAGGAAGGGCCTAATTTTAAAAAGTCAATCAAATGTTGGGTCATTTTGGGGCGGACACTGTGCATTATCGTTGTATGCAAAAACTTCAGAATCAAATCTATTCCGGGCCATGGCATTACTGAATATTGGAGTGTGGTACAAGACATCCACACTCCAATACTGTCTAATTTCTGTTTATTTAACAAGCCCCATATGCAGCACAAGCCCACAGAAGATTTTAATTTCTACTGCTGTAACTGGGGTATAATATAAATAAATGTTTGGGCCACGATAAAATTTACAAAATTTTCACTGAAGAAATCAATTTCTGTGAATCCCGTGCAGTCAATTTGGATTCCAGAGTTTCTCACAAACTCTGAAATTTGGGGCTGATAATCATCATCATGGGGGTGAGGGGGGATCCATATGGAGTTGGGGGGCTGTCTCCGCTGCTACCCAAGGCACCTTCTAGAAGGTCCTTCATCAGTAGGGTTGAGCGAACCCGAACTCTAACGGGTTAATACCGAACATTACGGTTTTTCGCACCCGAACATTTCCGTTGTTCAGCGATTTCTTCTTGCTTTTTGAAAGGCTGCAGGGCAGCCAATCAACATAGCGTTTCACTACTTTGCCTTAAGAAGCTATCACAGGTATGGCTGTGATTGGCTAAGTGTAGCATGTGACCCAGCCTCTATTTAAGCTGTAGTCACATAGCGCCGCATGTCACTCTGCTCTTCTCAGTGTAGGGATAGCCGCTTCTGTGAGGGACAGATTAGGGAAGGAATCTGTTGAACTTGGTGGTGTTAAATCTTCAAGGTACAGCAATTATTTATGGTTCAATCAAGGTACAGCAATTATTTAGGGTGCTATGCTACATTTTGGTACCCAGCCCTGAGCCCAGTGATACTGCCAAATCATTTTTAATCCATCTGTTAGTGAGGTGGGTGTCGGTGGCAATTTTAGCAACTGCAGTGTCCTTGGAACTGCATGTGACCTGCATGTGTGCAGCCTGCCAGGGACATCAGTCTAATCCTTTTTTGGTAGCTCGGTGGAGGAAAAATTCATTTTTTCTGGCAAGTCAGGTCCCCCTACTTTACCTATTTTATAATTTAGGGGTGACATAGTGCATTTCTGTAGTTGAGGGCAAAAACCTGTATTGTGGTGCCATAGAGCACTTTTGCATACACCGCTGAAAATCCTGTTTTTAAATTTAGGGGCGACATACTGCATTTTTGTATTTGTTGGATATAAACCCGTATTGTTGTTCCAAAGAGAAGTTTTGCATACAACGCACAAAAACTATTTTAAAATTTAGCAGTGACATACTGCATTTCTGTAGTTTGTTGCAATAAACACTGGTTTTGTGCTACATAGCAGATCTGAGGCCTACCCTGTATTTCAGTCCTTTTAAGTAACCTTTTGAACTCCGCATTTACATACAGGTTGGTTGCAAACACACAGGTTTTGTGGTAGATAGCACATTTGCGGTGTACGCTGCAAATCAAATTGTTAGTGAAGTAATTGTATTGAATTGCTCCGTTACACTGTTGTGTGACCTAAAGAAACAGTAAGGCACTGCCTTATTGTTAGTGAACTTAATTGTTGACTATTGGCAGTTAAATTGACACCGGAGATAAACCATCTGTTATGTTGGTGGGTGAACGCAAATAATGAGGAGAACATCAAATATGGGACGTGGGCATGGTCGTGGTGGTGTTGGTGGAGCTCCTGTTGCTGGGAGAGAACGTGGCGTTCAGCACCAACTACAGGTCCAAGTGAAACACCTTCCTCAAGTGTGAGTAGGTGACAGAACCTGCAGCGTTATTTGGTAGTCCCGAATGCCGCTCTACAAATGGTGA
>CM065589.1:378898541-378916508 GCA_033119425.1 Bufotes viridis | reverse complement strand
CAGAGTGAGATGCGGCACTATGTGACTACAGCTTAAATAGAGGCTGGGTCACATGCTGCACTTAGCCAATCACAGCCATACCTGTGATAGCTTCTTAAGGCAAAGTAGTGAAACGCTTGTTGATTGGCTGCAGCCTTTCAAAAAGCAGGAAGAAATCGCTGAACAACGGAAATGTTCGAGTGCGAAAAACCGTAATGTTCGGTATGAACCCGTTAGAGTTCGGGTTCGCTCAACCCTACTGATGAAGGACCTTCTAGAAGGCGCCTTGGGTAGCAGCGAAGACAGCCCCCCAACTCCATATGGACCCCCTCCCCCCCATGATGATGATTATCAGCCCCAAATTCCAGAGTTTGTGAGAAACTCTGGAATCCAAATTGACTGCACAGGTTTCACAGAAATTGATTGCTTCAGTGAAAATTTTGAAAATTGTATCGTGGCCCACACATTTATTTATATTATACCCCAGTTACAGCAGCAGAAATTAAAATCTTCTGTGGGCTTGTGCTGCATATGGGGCTTGTTAAATAAACAGAAATTAGACAGTATTGGAGTGTAGATGTCTTGTACCACACTCCAATATTCAGTAATGCCATGGCCCGGAATAGATTTGATTCTGAAGTTTTTGCATACAACGATAATGCACAGTGTCCGCCCCCAAATGACCCAACATTTGATTGACTTTTTAAAATTAGGCCCTTCCTTGACCACTTCAGCACCAAGTTTACTAAAGTGTACACCCCAGAACAAAATATCTGTATAGATGAGTCCCTGGTACATTTCAAGGGGAGGGTAAGAGTCCACCAGTACCTGCCCAGCAAGCGAGCAAGTTATGGCATAAAAATGCATAAACTCTGTGAGAGTAACTCCAGGTACACCTATAGGTTTCGGGTTTATGCAGGTAAGACCCCCAGAATGCCCCCCTGTCTTAGGAGTTAGTGGGAAACTAGTGTGGGACTTACTGCACCCACTGCTGGATAAGGGTTACCACCTCTATGTGGATAACTATTATACCAGCATACCCCTATTCTGTCCCTAAAAGCCAGAGGTACTGTGGCTTGCGGCACAGTACGCAAAAATTAGAGAGGCCTCCGTAGATCCCTGTTAGGGCAACCACTGAGAAAGGGTGAAAGCAGGGCTCTCCTCCATGAGAACATGCTGGTGGTTAAGTACAAGCACAAGAGGGACGTCCTTGTACTGACCACCATTCACAGTAACACCAGCTCCCCTGCCGCTGTATGTGGTACCACTACCACTGTCCCCAAACCAGACCTCATTCTGGACTACAACAAGAACATGGGCAGGTTTGATCTTTCAGATCAAGTTCTGAAGCCCTACAGTGCCACACGAAAAACAAAAGTGTGGTACAAAAAGCTGGCCGTACACATTGTACAGACGGCAATGTACAATGCGTACGTGCTATATAAGTCAAGCGGACACACAGGAACATTTATTCACTTTCAAGAAGTAGTGATCAAGGCCCTAATTCTTTCCTGTGTCATCACATTAGATAGTTAGTTAGCTTATATATATAATATAGATACTTAGTGGGAGATAGTCAGTGTAGGTTAGATAGTGATATAGTGTAGCTGATAGGTTCCAGTGCAGGGTGTTAGGTTAGGGTGGCCACTTAAAGAAGCCCAAACAGGAGGACACCACACCCCAAAAAAAAGGACATCATACTGGGGACAGTGGCGCACAGTAGTTCAATACTACACCATGCAAGATACTACATTATACAGATACCATTATGAACAGAATGTAAATATTATTCTATATTATAGTATCAGCTAAATAAAACAAGAAATCCGTAAGAAATGTTGTACTCACCAAACCTAGCTTCTACCTAGCTACTACTTGAGGGCCGGCTGAGGGCTGCTGGCTGCTGCTGGGCCTGGCTGTCTCTGGCTTTTTCTTGGCACTTGACTTGCCTAAAGAAGGTAAGGCACCTGGATGTCAAGCAGGACCCTATGGCTGGCATGTATATTATAGGGGGAGGCCCATTCACAGTAGTTAGAACTTATTCGCCCATTCAACAGTTCCCCATTTACAGTAGTTATTAACCGCTTTCAGCAATCACCGATTCACAGTAGTTATTCCCACCTTTCAGCAGTTCCCCTTCACAGTAGTTATTAAGCCCTTTCAGCAGTCCCCCATTCACACTATTTATTAACCACTTTCAGCAGTCCCCTCTTCACTGTAGTTATTCCCCCCTTTCAGCAGTTCCCCCTTCACAGTAGTTATTAACCCCTTTCAGCAGTCCCCCATTCACAGTATTTATTAACCCCTTTTAGCAGTCTCCCACTCACAGTATTTAGTAACCCCTTTCAGTCCCCTCTTCACAGTAGTTATTCCCCCCCCCCCCTTTCAGGAGTTTTTCCTTAGCGCAGCTGCACTCCTCGGAGTTTGACTTCCTTCCACTTCCTCCACCTGCACACAACTGAATTGACTGTCACGATGCAGGCAGCATTGCCGGACATGTGACATCCGTGCGCTCTGCGCTGTGAGTGATACTTAAAATGCCCCGTACTCGCCAAGAGCGACTCTAACCACAAAAAAGAACTTCTGGCCGTCCGTCCTGGCCTTGCACCGGGCGGAGGACCAGGAGTCTAAAAACCGGACTGTCCGGCCTAAATTTGGATCTCTGCCCACCGTATGTTAGGTAGTGTGATAGGTTCTGCTGTCCATACATACATGCTACATACATAGTGCTGTATGTATGCATGTATTCTACATACATACATACATAGTTCTGTGATGTCACAAGTTCACAAAAATACTTTGAAGTTGAACGTATTGCGCCAAAATAATTGCGCCGTTAGTGCCGTGTTGCGCAATTGCGAATATATTGGAGCACTCTATCTGCATATAAAGCTATTGTAATGTTCTGCCGTGCCAACCATTTTCTGCAAAAAATGGCCTGGCAGGAAGATGAAAACTGGCCTGGGGTAGAAAGGGTTAGAGGGAGTCTGTCACCAGTTTATGCTTGTTCTAATAGCGCCAGCACATGCCAATGAGACCTTGTATTAATGAAACTCTTGGTTCTCCACATCCACCTGCCTCTGATTGTCAGTTGAATCAGCAGCAGGTGGTCAGGGAGAGCCATGAACTCATGAATATGGGAACTCATTCAGCATGTGCTCGAGCTGTTTAGCACAAGATTTTATCAAATTTGTTGGGTCAATTAAAGAAAGTGACCAAGCGTTTTGCTAATGGCATCTGTCACTAGTTTATGTTGGCCTTACTTAGACACCATAGAACTGGAGACAGTTTGCTTTAAATGCCTGGCATCAGTTATGTTCGATGTCAGCAGTTATAGCATAGGCCTTGCTATCAATAACAGCTAGACCCCTGCCCTGATGGAGTAAGCACAAATCCTGTGCCTGCCTGATAAGTGGGTTCATGAACAGTGCTGTGTGAAATTGCCTTTACCGCTGCGCCGTACATGTATGGTGAAGGTCCTGAAGTGGTTAAAGGAAGACGGCCTACTTCTAGATTATTTAACCTGCTGCACATCTATTTAATTGTGAACTATCACAAGAATTTTTGTTTCCCGTTAATTGATTTCTCAGTGAGCTTAAAGTCAATCTTTTCTTATGTATATGCTCCTGAGGAAGGGGATTTTACAGGTTCCTCGAAACACGTCAAGTTTCATAATAAAGCACCTTGAATACTGAAGTCCGCTGTTCCAACCTTTGTTCGGACGTGATGTATACTATCATTTGGCGACCTCCGTGAGGGAGGTAAGGGTGGCAAGTGAGTTTATCTTGCGCACCCACCTCCCTGGTGAAGTAAGTAACCCTTCTCACCTGGGCCACACAGCTTTCGTCTTTTACACTGTATTTTTAATCCTGATCTTATTGACTTTTATTTATTTTATACCCCTAAGCTGATCCTTATGTGATTGCTTAGAACCTGCATGTTCTCTATTAGTTAATTCTATTATAGTCCTCCATTGATAATTATATCAATAACTATTAGCATACCTCCAAGTTCCACATTTTTGTGACTTGTCATATCTTTTTGAACAGTTGGTGCCTCACGCACTTTTTATTTCACTATTCCAGAGTCGCACCGCAAGAAGAGATGCCACCAGTATTCATATGACCCTGCCTCATTATATACCCTGCTGCAGAACCCTTAATAAAGGGCGCACCACCTTGGTTTTATGATCCTTGACCAAGCTCCACACACAGTTTATACTTTGTCATATTATGTTTTATTTGTGCTCTTCATTTTATTTTTTGGTAGTATATGAAGACTGGACACATTTTTTTCACTGGAATATGTCTTATATACCATACTAAAGCTGCAGACAAAGTTTTCTGAAATAACGGTCAATGAAAAACATAACTCCAAGAATGTGTTGCCATTAGGCAATCCTTGACTTTTTGCTTAAAGATTTTCTGCAGGAATGAGATAATGGCTCCGCATGAAGATCAAGTCTTAGATATAAGATTCAAGTTACAAGTGAAAGGTAAGCAATAAGCCACCTGGAGCTCCAACAAGAATTAAAACCAGAGTTGCTGTATAGTTTCTGTTTGAATTGGATTTTTTTCCAGGCTGTTTCATCAGAAGTCTATTAAACATGAAGATACAGGGTATATACATGAACATTTTGCCCCATTACATAGTAATGAAAGCTTATCCATACGCATAACATAGTCTCATAATTAATAAGAGATAAATCCAGCTATGCAGTACATTCCAAGCCATATTAAACCGCACAGCATAATGAAACATCAGAATGTTTCCACATGTAATATGCAAATAAAACCGTGTTGTAAACAGAAAGGGGTCTAGAAAACACAGAAACGCCTTATTCTTAGAACTCGTAGACGCCCATATAATTGAAAAAAACTGGCCATCAAATGTCAAATATTACTTTTTATTAAGTACAGTCGTTTGCTGTTTTGAACAAATGGAAGGCCAGGAAACAAAGCCTGGGCTCAATTTGTATTTATGAATACTGCTGAAAATATTGCTTACTATAGACACAGTATGTACTGTCTTCTCATAACATCAGTTTTGTTAGATACCATAACATTACTCCTGAGTAAAGTTGCAGTAATGAACACATTCACCTGTATGTACTCTGTATACAACTTGACCATATACAAAGCAATGGAGAGCACGTAAATGGCGTGAGGAGTCTTATTGGCCAGACAATCCTCCTCTGGAACTCTAGAAAAAGGGTATGCAAAGAGCTCATAGCAAGCTCTGCCTCTAATGCCAACAGATGTAAGGTAGCCATCCTATAAGTCTGGCATCCAATAAGTCATATTTGTACCCAATAAGTCTCATTTGTATACCATTTTTCTAGTAAGTATATGGTGTGCAGTTTAAACAGTGAAGCACTCTTCCAAGTGCTGTGATGCCTCCAGCCAGTTAATTGACAGGGGTGCTGAGTGTCTAGCCCTTACAATCAAATATTAAAGGATAGGATACTAAGGATACTGTAGATAATCAATATTCTGAGACTGAAATCCATTTAAGCTTAACGCAGTATTCCACTTGTATCAATTTATCCTATAGTCAAAGGGAATGGGATAACTATTAGATTTGTGGGGACCTCTACTGATCATGAGAATTCGTGAGGATAGGTCATCAATATAGCAAAAGCAGAAAAGCTCTTTAATTCTAACAAGGCAAAATATTTTGCGATGCATTTCAGACAAATAAAGAGACATCTGCACATGAGAAACATTAGCAGTTCAGCTTTCTTTTCAAAGTGATTTAATAATACTGAGAGTTTCACAACTGCAGAATATCCTTCAAGTCATTGCTCAGCTTTTTAAACATACTTATGTAGCAAAACTCGGCAAATAGCTAAGCCAGCCTTACATCCGCAACTAGCTCTTTGAGGAAAAAAAAAAGCTCTCTATAGCAAAGCAGATAGAAATAGCTCTTCTAGTTGAGAGGCCTTTGGGGAACTCTTGGTGGGCACTGTTTCTGTTATGGAGACCAGTTAATATATGCGATTACTGTAGGCTAGGTAATGCCCCCCTTGGTTTCTGGGAAAATATATTCAAACTAGCATGTCTACCATCAGTTGGCATCAGATAGGCTTAGGAAAGTAAATTTAAATATCTTTCCGAGAAACCCACAGGGAAATTGCCTACAATACACTGCACACAAACTACGCATACTAGGCGCTGTCCATAATGAAGAGCGCCTAGTCATTCAGCAGGACCTGCGCTGACATCACCGCGCTCACCATGTGGTGAGCATGATGACGTCACCAAAGGTCCTTTTCCTTCCAGGTCCTCAAAGAAGAAGAAAGAAGACTAGCCGGGCTGCGCAATCAAGTGGATGAGGTGAGTTTATTTATATTTTTTTATTTTTAAACCCCTCTATCACTATTTTACTTATCATTCTTTATTAAGAATGCTATTATTTTCCCTTATAACCATGTTATAAGGGAAAATAATAAAGATCGGGTCCCCATCCCGATCGTCTCCTAGCAACCATGCATGAAAATCTCACTGCATCCGCACTTGCTTACGATTTTCATGCAGCCCCATTCACTTCTATGGGGCCGTGTTGCATGAAAAGTGCACAATATAGAGCTTGCTGCGATTTTCACGCAACGCACAAGTGATGCGTAAAAAATCACTGCTAATGTACACAGCCCCATTGTAGTGAATGGGTCCAGATTCAGTGCGGGTACAAGGCGTTCACCACATGAATTGCACCTGTGTGGAAATTTGGCCTGTGGAAAGGGGCCTAACGGTTGTTATACATACAGCCTTTACTGGGAAAATGTTGCAGCTTAGGCTACATGCACATGACAGTTGTTTTTCTCGGCTTCCATTTCAGTTTTTTTTGCGGATAGGATAGGAACCCTTTCATTTCAATGGGTCAGCAAAATAATGCTGACAGTTCATCCGTTTGTGTTCTGCATCCATTGTCCACGTTTCCCTTCAGCAAAAAAAGAAGTGCATGTCCTACTTTTTTCTCATTTGCGGACGAGGGTAGGCATTTATTACAAGGGATCTGTGAAAACAATGGAATCCTCCAAAAAAACTGATGGACCATCAGTTTTTTTTGCAGATCCCGATTTGCGGACAGCAAAAAACAACTGTCGTGTGCATGTAGCCTTAGGTGGATTAAAGAGGAATGGGGCATATAAAAAAAGAACTCTATGTCTTGCTAGATCAACAACAACAAAAAAAAAATTAACAAAAAAACTGCAGTAGGTTCTTACAAAATAACTTCAGCTAGACAGTAGTCTTTTGTAACCCGAGCCCTCGTCTTTGGTGAAGATGACTAACAAAACTAGATAAATCAATTAAACCATAATATTTTGATATATTATAACATTAAAATAGAATTTTATCATTTACAAAATGTCACATAGCTAAATAACTAAGGTAAATGATTAACAGTTCCAGAAGTCTAGACAATTCAATATTCATATATGGAGAAATTGGTTGGTTGAGGCACCTATGAACATGAGTTTTTAGCAATAGCTAACTTTTGAGTTCCTGTGCTTGTTTGTGCTGTTCCTGTGCTCACATGCAGATTCTTAAATACATGTAGTCTTTCCATGATTAAGAATCAGTGCGCATAGATCCAAAACATGTAGCAGTTTTTCTTTTTATCCTTAAATATGTCATAAATTTTTTATATAAATTGCTAATAAACATGGAAATTCTCTTTTCCAAGTTTATATAAGTTCCCACTACCGAGGTGGCATTTTCTCTGTGCATTTAACTCTTTACATGAGTAGCGTGAATGCACGGAAATCTGGTAAGCTGTATTTTTTCCTGACTCTTTGTAGTCTATAAATAATATCAAGGGAAAGAATGCTGAGAGATAAATGTTCACCAGGGTGCAACTTTAAGGTTGTATGCATATAAGAAAGAGAGCAGAAAGGTGTTAATATTATAGATAGTGACCAGATATGCCTCCAAGGGTGGATCAAGGTTTCTATATAGCAATTTGTCTTGTGTCTGTAACTCTCCATAGGATAGCTGCTCAAGGTGCCTTTATAAATGGTCAAGCTAATAAACCCCCTGAGTAATGACAGGGACGTAAGTCAATTTACAATATATGTAGTAAAAGTGACAATCCAGCCTTTGCTAGGAATTGTTGTTCAAGCCAGTTCGGGGGCTACAAGATAGCAGTGAGACTGCAAAGAAGTAGTTACCAAACATGCAAGCTACATCTTCAAAAGAAGGCACTGAGATTATTTCCAATGTAAATATGATTGTCTAAAGTTAACACTTTCAAGACCAAGGCCTGAATATCCGCAGCAAGAGTCAACTTTTGCAATGCTGCATTCTTGGGCTACCTACACACAGGGGTGCACCACCAATGAGGCCAGGTGAGGCGATTGCCTCAGGCAGCACCAGGAAGGGGCAAGAGGGGGGCAGCAAAAGGGCCATGGGCAATGAGCGCTTTTATTGTGGCAAAGGGGTTAGGTTCAGTTTTCGCTTCAGGCAACAGAAAGGCTAGGTGCACCTCGGCCTGCACATGTTTCAGATTATGTAGTTTTTCAGTGTGGATTTTTGTACAGAAAAACTACAGCGCAACACAGTACCAGCAAAGGGACCAAAGAGAGTAGCAAATCACTTGCTTTTAATGTGTAAATTGACCTGCCTTGATTTTTTTTGTGCAGGTTTATGCCCATATTTCATCCTTTGCAAAAGGGTAAGATTGGAGCAAAGCGGCATCGAAATCTGCAACAATCTCTGCAAGTAATACATGCACATTTTGGTACAGATTTGGTGCAGAAATGTAGAGAAATCTGCCTGAAAATCTGCACTAAAATTGTGTTTGAAAACCTGAATCCGTGTGCAGGGTGATTTTTTTTGGAACACAGATGTGAATTTGATAGTGTAACAACACAATTTTTTTTTTTAAGATTAAGGCTAGGGCTACACGGCAACATGTTTTCAGCGACAATAAATTGCGCGACATATAGGATACAACTACACTGCAACATGTGTCGTGCGACATTGATGTCGCACCAATGTCGCAGGACATATTTTGTAATGGTAGTCAATGGTGTTGCACTGTAACATGCTGCAACTGTAACACAACAGTAGCACAAAAATTCATCCTGGATGGATTTTTTGCAAATGTAGTGTTGCAGCATGTCTCATGTCGCAGTGTGACACCATTGACTACTAGTGATGATCGAGCACCAAAGTATTCAGGTGTTCGGATGTTCGGGCCGAACACAATGCTATGCTCGTTTGCCCGGCCGAGCACCCGAGTATAATTGAAGTCAATGGGAGACAACCAGGCACCCCCTGCTCTGAAGAGGGGATGGTGTCTTGTTCATAGGAAAAGGTCAGAAAGTGACAGAAACACTACCGAAATTGATCGGGAACAGCATGGGGACGATGTCTGGATGCATCTTGGACTCTCAGGTCGCTGCTGGGAACCATGTTGTTCAAGTTGTACGCCACTTTTTGGGGGAGGGTGGTAGCGAGGAGGCTGAGGAGAGTGAGGTAGTTAGCTGGGTAACAGTAAGAAAGCGGGGTAGAGGGAAGAGTGCCAGGGAGCCTAGCCCTGATCTGACACACCCCAACAAGTTTGCACGGTTGGCAGATGAGGGGGATGACAGTTCAGGGATGGCACCGCTGCAGCCAGACACTTCCTCTGCCAGTCAGGGGAATGTCAGCTCCAGTAAGCAGGGGACCAGGAGAGCAGGGCAGGCCAGACAGGTGCTGGTAGTGGGAAACTCAATTATTAGGGGTACAGATAGGGCAATCTGTCACAAAGATCGTGATCGCCGAACAGTGTGCTGTCTTCCTGGCGCTAGAGTTCGACACATCGCGGATCGGGTTGACAGATTACTGGGAGGGGCTGGAGAAGATCCAGCGGTCATGGTCCATATCGGAACCAATGACAAAGTTAGAGGAAGGTGGAGAGTCCTTAAAAATGATTTCAGGGATTTAGGTCAAAAGCTTAGGGCAAGGACCTCAAAAGTAGTATTTTCTGAAATACTGCCTGTACCACGAGCCACACAAGAAAGGCAGCGGGAGATTAGGAGGTTAATAAGTGGCTCAAGAACTGGTGTAGGAAGGAGGGGTTCGGGTTCCTGGAGAACTGGGCCGACTTCTCTGTTGGCTACAGGCTCTACCGTAGGGATGGGCTGCACCTCAATGGGGAAGGGGCAGCTGTGTTGGGGAGAAAGATAACTAGAAGGTTGGAGGAGTGTTTAAACTAGGGACTGGGGGGAGGGTAATTATGTTATAGGAGGGGAAGATAGTGCAGATAGAGACCAGGGGCGAGGTAGTGTGTCTGGGGGAGGAATGGAAGGGGGACTAGAACAGCTCAGAATGAAAGATGTAGGGTAAAAATACACATAAACCTGTCAAATGTATGTATACTAATGCCAGAAGCCTGACTAACAAGACTGGTGAACTGGAATTAGTGATGTGTGAGGAGGACTATGACGTAGTAGGAATAACTGAGACATGGCTGGATGATAGCTATGACTGGGCTGTTAATATAAAAGGTTACCATCTGTTTAGAAAGGATCGTCAAAACCGGAGAGGTGGAGGGGTCTGCCTCTACGTGAAGTCGTGTCTAAATCCCGTAATTCGAGAATACATCTCTGAGGGACATGAACATGTGGAGTCACTGTGGGTAGAAATACATGGAGCAAAAAACAATAATCAAATACTAATAGGAGTGTATTATAAACCACCTAATATACCAGAGTCCACAGAAAATCTATTACTAAACGAGATAGACGAGGCGGCAAATCATAATGAAGTCGTTATTATGGGGGACTTCAACTACCCAGATATAGACTAGGAAACTGAAAGCTGTAAATCCCAAAAAGGAAACAGGTTCTTGGCAATAGCCAAAGACAATTTCCTTTCCCAACTGGTTCAGGCCATACTGGACTTAGTATTAACCAATAGACCTGATAGAACAACAGATGTGCAGGTTGGGGGACACCTGGGAAATAGTGACCATAAAGTTATATCCTTCCAATTATCCTTCAAACGAGAGTTTCTAAAGGGAGGAACAAAAATACCAAACTTCAAAAAAGCAAAATTTAGCCAACTAAGCGAGGCCATAGGCCTAACTAACTGGGACAAAGTCCTCAAAAATAAAAATACAACCATAAAATGGGAGATTTTTAAAAGCATTGTAACATCTAATTGTGAGAGGTACATACCTTATAGGAATAAAAGGCTAAGGAACAATAATAAACCAATGTGGATAAATGGAACTGTAAAGAAGGCAATAAATGACAAAAAGAAAGCATATAAATCGCTAAAACAGGAGGGGAGTCAGGAAGCACTGATAAACTATAAGGAAAAAAATAGAATATGTAAAAAAACTAATAAAATTTGCCAAACTAGAGACCGAGAGATTAATTGCCAAAGAGAGTAAAACTAACCCTAAAATGTTCTTCAATTATATAAATAGTAAAAAATATAAATCTGAAGGAGTCGGCCCTCTACATAGCAATGAGGGGGGTGTTGCAGAGAGCGACGAGGATAAAGCAAAACTATTAAATATTTTTTTCTCCACTATATTCACTGAGGAAAATAAACTGTCAGATGAAATGCAGAATGTAAAAGTAAATCCCCCATTAAAAGTGCCCTCTCTGACCCAGGAAGAAGTACAACAGCGACTTAAAAAGATTTAAATAGACAAATCGCCAGGACCGGATGGCATACACCCCCGTATCCTAAAGGAATTATGTGATGTCATAGCCAGACCATTATTTCTGATATTTACGGACTCTATAATAACAGGGAATGTTCCACAGGATTGGCGCATAGCAAATGTGGTGCCAATATTCAAAAAGGGTCCAAAAACAGAGCCTGGAAATTATAGGCCGGTAAGTTTAACATCTATTGTTGGTAAACTGTTTGAAGGGTTTCTAAGAGATGCTATTTTGGAGTATCTCAATGAAAATAAGCAAATAACGCCATATCAGCATGGCTTCATGAGGGATCGGTCATGCCAAACAAATTTAACCAGCTTCTATGAGGAGGTAAGTTCTAGACTTGACAGCGGCGAATCAATGGATGTCGTATATCTGGACTTCTCCAAAGCATTTGACACCGTACCTCATAAAAGGTTAGTATATAAAATGAGGATGCTCGGACTGGGAGAAAATGTCTGTATGTGGGTAAGTAACTGGCTGAGTGACAGAAAACAGAGGGTGGTTATTAACGGTAGATACACAGATTGGGTCACTGTAACTAGTGGGGTACCTCAGGGGTCAGTATTGGGCCCTATTCTCTTCAATATATTTATTAATGATCTTGTAGAAGGCCTGCACAGTAAAATATCTATTTTGCAGATGACACTAAACTGTGTAAAGTAATTAACACTGAAGAGGACAGTTTTCTGCTACAGAGGGATCTGGATAGATTGGAGGCTTGGGCAGAAAAATGGCAGATGAGGTTTAACACTGACAAATGTAAAGTTATGCACATGGGAAGGAATAATGCAAGTCACCCGTACATATTAAATGGTAAAACACTCGGTAACACTGACATGGAAAAGGATCTAGGAATTTTATTAAACAGCAAATTAAGCTGCAAAAACCAGTGTCAGGCAGCTACTGCCAAGGTCAATAAGATAATGGGTTGCATCAAAAGGGCATAGACGCCCGTGATGAGAACATAGTCCTACCACTTTACAAATCACTAGTCAGACCACACATGGAGTACAGTGTACAGTTCTGGGCTCCTGTGAACAAGACAGACATAGCAGAGCTGGAGAGGGTTCAGAGGAGGGCAACTAAAGTAATAACTGGAATGAGGGATCTACAGTACCCTGAAAGGTTATCAAAATTAGGGTTATTTACTTTAGAAAAAAAGACGACTGAGGGGAGATCTAATAACTATGTATAAATATATCAGGGTCAGTACAGAGATCTGTCCCATCATCTATTTATCCCCAGGACTGTGACTGTGACAAGGGGACATCCTCTGCGTCTGGAGGAAAGAAGGTTTGTACACAAACATAGAAAAGGATTCTTCACTGTAAGAGCAGTGAGACTATGGAACTCTCTGCCTGAGGAGGTGGTGATGGTAAGTACAATAAAGGAATTCAAGAGGGGACTGGATTTATTTCTGGAGTGTAATAATATTACAGGCTACAGCTACTAGAGAGGGGTCGTTGATCCAGGGAGTTATTCTGATTGCCTGATTGGAGTCGGGAAGGAATTTTTTTCCCCATAAGTGAGGAAAATTGGCTTCTGCCTCACAGGGGTTTTTTGCCTTCCTCTGGATCAACTTGTAGTAAACAGGCCGAACTGGAAGGACAAATGTCTTTTTTCGGTCTTATATACTATGTTACTATGTTACTTTTACAGACTGACAAAAATTCACCCAAACCCCCCCCCAAAAAAAAAATTTAAAAATAAAATAAATCTATTTTACAGTAAGTGCCGCCAAAACTGTAGTTTTTTTTCAGAACTGGGACCAGGATTAAGATGGATGGCATGAGGTATCCGTATTGCGCTGCTATAGGTGAAATTCTTTGACTGGTGCCAGAAGAACCACACTGAAAGCATTTGCCAAGAATGTTTTCATGAATCTAAGATGAAATTTGTAGCCTGGTTTGAAAATGATATGACACATGATTTGGCGGCGTTATTTCCATTACCCGCCAATCATTTTTCTGGAAACCAAAGTCTTTGTGTTCGGAGGGGAATATGGTTGCAAAGCTGAAACTGAAACTAATTGATGGAAGGGCACCACTAGGAGTGGAGCCTGCAGCTTAATTTGATTCCACTTGGGAAACCTCACCCAGCCCGGACACTGAAAGGACTGACAAATTGATACCTCTTTCTAGATTCTGTGGGTGGTGGTGCATGGCTGTTGTGAGTGGGTGGAGCAATTTGAATGGTTCATTCTGATAACCAACGAGATTCCTCCGTGCTAACGAGTTACGTCACCCCCGGCTGCCAGTGAAAGGACATTGCAGAGGTATTATCAAAAACACTGGTCACGATAAAATGTTATTGAATTTTAAAAATGTATGTTACATTGCAGAGTTAGCACAGGGAATGGCGGTCAGCACTGGCTACGAAATTTTTTTATTGAAATTTCAGAATATTTTTTGATTGCCCTGTAAAAGATTGTAGGTGAGGGCTTGCAGATGAGCCTACCCTCTTTGAAGAGGGACATGAGGAGATCTTGTGCACTGATCCCCAAACTCTTCAGCATCCACAGTCAGAAGAAGATGACGGTGGGGAATGGCAATTAGTGTTTCACGAGGTGGATGATGCGGATGAGACACAGTTGTCAATAAGTGAGGGCCTTGTTAGGTCAACACAAGTTGGGAGGATGACCAGAGTGAGGAGATGGGGGACAATGACATCACTGACCCAACCTGGAAAGGTGGCAAGCCAAGCGAGGACAGCAGGATAGAGGGGGAGGGATCCACAGCACCACAACAGGCTGGAAGGGTGGCAAAAGGGAGAAGGCGGGCCACTAAACAGGCCCGCAACTGTTCCCCCTTGTGGAAATCTCCCTTGCCAAGGGGTAGGTGTTCCGCAGTCTGGCGCTTTTTTGAGGAAAGTGCGGACGATAAAAGAATTGTCATTTGCAAACTGTGCCATACCAAAATAAGAACTCATAAATAATCAAATAACCATAACATATTTTACATCCTATTTATAAACTCTAACTTAAACCATAACAATAAAAACTCAAACCTGGGAACATAATGGGGAAAGACAGTACACTGGAGGCAAAATGAGTAGGGGTGTGAACACTAGCAACCTCACCACCCCCAGCATGATCCGCCACATGGCATCAAAGCACCCTAATAGGTGGGTCGAACCCCTGGGTCCACAATCAGTGTCTGTGGGTCACACCACTGCCTCCTCTTCCACCCCTGTGTTACGTGCTGGCCAATCCTCTGTTCTAGATGCAGGCCGGGATGACTCCCGCCCTGCAGACTCCAGCCCTGCAGATGACTCCCACCCCACAAGCACCATCAGCTAGCACACCCACTTCTGTGTCCAAGCACAGCATACAGATGTCCTTACTCCAGGCCTTTGAACGCAAGAGCAAATACCCAGCCACCCACCCACAGGCCATAACACTAAATGCGCACCTTTCAAAATTTATGGCACTGGAAATTTTGCCATTTAGGCCTGTGGACACTGAAGATTTTCTATGCCTCATGGCGGCGGCCGTCCTTCGTTACTTAGCCCCCAGCCGTCACTATTTTCTCAGTGTGCCATCCCCGCCTTACACCAGCAATTGTGTCCCATAACTCTCCCGTGCCCTGACCAACGCAGTTATTGGGAAGGTCCACTTAACGACGGACACATGGACAAGTGCTTTTGGCAAGGGACGCCACATTTCCGTGACGACACACTGGGTTAACCTTGTGGAGGCCGGTAACAAGTCGTACCCTGGGATGGCACAGGTGCTACTGACGACAAGGATTGCAGGCCCTACTTTCATCAGGATTTCCGCCACCACCTACATTAGTGGATGCAACCCCCCCTTCTCCTCCTCCGCCTGCACCTCCTCCTCCACGGCAAACTCTGAATTCTCATCTTGCAGCAGCACTCAACCATCAGTCAGTAGCTGGAAGCAGTGTAACACAGCAGTGGGGAAGCGGCAACAGGCCGTGCTAAAACTCATTTGCTTGGGTGACAAACAGCACAACTTCAATGCAGGTACTAAAATATATTACTGCTCTCAAACACACACACACACACTGTAGTCCTTAAAAGGACATTTGTGTCTTTGCAAATCTTGTTTCTAATCAAATCTGTTAAATTTCGCTTCACACACTATCTTTCCCTGCCAACGCTCTGCTCTCCCTGACGCTGACTGAGCCGAACACATGTCATCGGGTGCTATTTAGCACCTGATGACGAGTTCCTGCCAGCCAATCAGTGTAATGCCAGTAGCTAATATGGCTACGGCGTTACACTGAAGGGCATTACTTACCTGCACATTGATTGGCTGCTTAGGAGGCGCTAAATGTGCGGGCATGAGACTAGCGATGCTCGAACCAAACCAGTACTCGGCCGAGCATGCTCACTCATCACTACTGTGCACCTTTGCCTCAATAGGTCCAACTTTAGACACCAAGCACTGCTCGGTAGCAAATAGCAGACTCCAGTCTGTCCAGCAATGGTATGATATTACTATGGTTGCCTGGCAAAAGTATGCAGGGACTTGGCCATGTTAGGAGCCAAGTATAGGCTAGTGATGGGACACAGGGCCTGACTGATGGAGACCTGAGAAACTGGCTGTGTTTGAGACAGATCAAGATAGACTATTACCTGAAGTGCTGCAGCTGTAACCTAGAGAGAGAGAGAGAGAGAGAAGCAAGCCAGAGGACACAGGCCACCACGAATCTAACGAATATTCTCAAAATATCGCAAATTCAAATATTGCCCCTGCCACTCATCACTAGTGCTGAACCCCCCTCGAAGAGACGCTGACGCTCATGCAGCAGGGGACCACGGCAAAAGAAGAGCAGCTGATTCATCTTGCTGTCTGCCTTATAGCTGTTGGTGTCACACAAAGGGAATCTGACATGGAGGAGGAGGAGGATGATGAAGATGAGGAGGAGGAAGATGAGAATAAGGAGCTGCCACTGCAAGAGGAGGAGGAGTCGGAGGTAGAGGAGCATGATGATGAGGATGCACCTGCCAAGACACTCAATCTTCTCAGTGGGGGACGGAGCCTGAAAGACCTGTATGCTCGCTTGCTTATGACAGGCATACCGTTGACATCAAGCAGTCTGATGATTACTGGATAGCCATGCTTTTAGATCCTCTCTACCATGGCAAAATGTTTGCAGCTTACGGCAAACAGGCGCCTGCCACCAGTGTGTCTTAAAAGGACACCCTCCTCCATCTCCAGCAGAGTCATGAGCAGCAGAAGCCACAGTAATAGTACCAACAGCCATTTCAGTCTGTTCAATATGATGGAGTAGTTTTTCCAGGTGCTGTGCCCAGCTTAGGCCAGTCAGCAAGCCGACAGCTCCCCCCTCAACGTCCAGATTCAGGCCTAACTAAACTGTGGCCAGTCTCTGTTGCATACCCAGTTCCCTGATCTTATGGATTTCGGGACAGGCAGACTGGAACAGACTAGCACAGCACTCTCTCCATCTTCTTTTTTTTGCCCTGCCTTCAGTGTAAGAGAGTTTTTAGCACTGTGGTGGGCGTGGCCCAAGTTGTCCTCCACCAGTATTGAAAACATTGTTTGTCAAAATAACACGTTTGTCAAAATAAACCAAACCTGGATTCAGGAAGATTTTCACACTCCTCCACCTAATTCCAATGTATAGACCTCGCCCACCTTGCTGGCGGTGACCCATCTTGTCACTGTTGCTGTCTGTCTGCCTAGTATCATGTTGCGTACGGCCACTGCTGCTGTGGTCTGCATCATGTTATTAATGGCTCTCAATCGTCAGATTATGTGTATTCAGTTTCCACACAGTTGACATTTTAAAATTCTGTATGTTATTGCTTATAGATTAAAAAAAAAAAAACATTTTGGGAGTGGTAGGGGGGTTATGGGGTTAAATTTATTTTCAATATACTTTGTACGCTGCTCTGTAATTTATTTCAAAATAAACGCGATTGCCTTTCCAAGAAGAATTGTCTTAAAGACATTTACATTAATCACATGACACCCTCGTTCTAACAAAGCTAGATATTTCTCCATTCATTGCTCCACTAGATTTATTTCAACCTGTCATATTAAGGGGCATGTCCTGTCTCAGGGGTGTGACCTTTCTGCTATGTAAACAGCAGGTGGTGCTATACGGATAGATTTAATTTAGTATCTCAGTAGTTATAATACATTTTTAAGTAACCCCTTCACACATTTTCACATTTTTGCCGCATCCCCATATGTATGTGATGTGATCCAGCGAATGCAGGAGCCCCTACTGTATCCGCCGGTATCGCTGAAAATGCAGATGCCAGCAGATTAAAACTTCACATGCTGCTGTAAAGACTGACCGTGACACGTGTGGGGTTTAAAGAGGGAGGGG